>SNQN01002845.1:28623-68164 GCA_008642245.1 Bassia scoparia
TTTTATGTGCATAAGTAGTTTCTAGAAGGTTTTTATAAATAAAATTAAATGTTATTTAAGTGTTTTTTTTGTAAATTATTGTAATGTATTTAAATTTAAATTTAATACAGTAGTTTAATTTCTTTAATTAATTTTTATAAAAAAAATAAGGAGTTGCTGACATCATCCGTGCAATGTGAGGTTGACACATGGATAGGATGATGTCATCATTAAATCAACATCATTCTTTTTTTAGTATATAGTTATAGATTTTTTTTTACGCGAAAGAGGAGATTTTATTAAGGAATATCACTGATTACATCCGAAAGGATCTCATTCGGGGTCTCCTATAACCAAACTGTGAAGGAACCATACGAACGGCTAAGGTTCGCAAGGCGATGAGAGACCTTATTACCGCTTCTACGGACAAAAGAAATAGTAAAAAACATTACATAAATTTCCATAAGCAATAATATCCTTAACTAATGTACCAAAAGCAGAGGACTCGAAATGTTTCTTCCTGATCGAATTGAACAACTTCAGGCAATCGGTCTCAACTAATAAGTTTCGAAGCCCCGCTTCCCACGCCGTACGAACCACCAACCTCATGGCCATAGCCTCCGCCACCTCCACCGAAGCCGCCACCTCAAGAATATCACACACAACCATATAAACCTCCCCACAACCATTGCTAACTACACCACCCAACCCCACTTTACCAACACTAAAAACAGCCGCGTCACAATTAGCCTTCAGCAAAGTCAAAGAAGGGGGTTGCCACGAGGAAGCACCCACCGGAGCAGCCACCATTGCAGGCTGGCTAATGTCGTTAGCCTCAAAATATTCCCCAACTAAGCACTGAGCATTAGAGAGGAGCTAATGAATCGGCTTACGAATATTACTAAAAAGCCATTCATTACGTCTCAGCCATATTTTCCACAATAACACCCAGAATATACTCCACCATTGTTCATGAGTATAACGAGCTCTCAGCAGTACAACCCATTCCCATACACTCATTTTCGAAGCTTCCCTCGTGTCCAACCTTAAAGCCGAAGCCAGCCAAATATGCTGTGATTCAGAACACAGAAAATGGGCGTGGCTCAATGTTTCATCCTCATCACCACATAGAGGGCATCGAGTATCGATATTCATTCCTCGACGTGTCAAATTCACCCTAGCAGGCACTCCCTGCTGTAAGACCTTCCACCCGAAAAGTTTGATTTTAGGGGGCACCTTAGAATGCCATAATTGCTTCCACAATTGAACATCACTGCAGCTTGAGCTTGGTTGCATTACATTACGCTCTCAAAGGGCTAGGTAGTAAGCACTTTCAACCGTGAAATCCCCTTTTTTAGAAAACATCCAAGTCCAACCATCTGCCATTGGAAATTCTGGAATTATTTCAGCCATAATTTCTTGACATTCCCATAAAGAGAAAGTGCCTTTGATTAAATCCTCAATCCATTCCCTATTCACCCATAAGTCTCTAACCAACAGCGGACCACCTTCCTGTTCTTTGTGTGTGGATAACACCGTATAGCCTGGCAACTTCGAGACCCAAGGATCTCTCCATAGATCAATGCTACACCCATCACCTATCAATCTCTTTGCACCCTTCGTGAGTAAGCTACGTGCCTTACAAATCGATCTCCAAGTAAAGCTGACTGCATTACTAACTTTGGCTTGGAGAAAAGAGGATGACGGGAAATATTTTCCTCTTAACACTTTGGCCACCATAGACTCAGGATTAGATAGTAGCCTCCATCCTTGTTTTGCAAGCTGATGTATTGATTTATTGCATGATTTTCCCCCTCATTCTCTTGTCGTTTTAGATGATTTTCGCCTCCCAAAGGCCTTGTTGCTACTAATATTGTGCGTTTAGTGTTTTGACTAGTTTCAGGATCTTTTCAATACTTTTGGATCGATTTTGGGCTGATTGGGAGTCACTACGGAGCTTCACGGTTGTAGCACGAGCCTTGGATCGAGCTGAATTGGGCTGAGCATGGAAATCCGAGCCTAAACCGATCGGTTTAAATCCAAACCGATTGGTTCAGATCTAAACCGATCGGTTCACTCCAAACCGATCGGTTTGGCATCCGGTTTTGGGTTCTAGATTCAGTTTATTTGTAATTAATGAGGATGGCAATCTTGTAATTAAGCAGTTTGGTTTTAAATTAGAAAATAGCAAGAGTATTTAAGGGGAGAAATCCTAATTTTGTAATTATCTTTTATTCTATCATTAGTTTTTATCAGAAATATTTGGGGAAGCGCATGTTTTATGACGCTCGTGGCAAGTTTCCGTCCAAATCTGGGCAAGTGTCTTAATAGTCAGAAAATTATGGAGGGGCCGAAGGTTGATAGATATGAGGTGAGAGTTTGCTAGCTCATTCAACATGGACCAATTAAAGACATACACTTAAGTCATAAAAGCTTGACTTACTTCCCTAAGCTATTTGGAGACGTAGAAGGCTATCATATTGGAATAGTAGGCAACTTTTTTGAATGTGCGCCCAATTAATAATATTTCCCATTCCGTTGCTCATGTATTCAAAAGGAATAAACAACAAAAGTAAATAAGTAAAGCAAATAAAGACGTGTTTCTTATTGAATTATTAGTTAATTAAACTAAGTGCTAATTAAATAAAATACTGGCGCAGGTTGCAATAAACAAAAAGAAAATAAAGCGTCATCTTCTTCTCTTATCCATTCATTTTGGCATTTGTTCTTGCGTCATTCTATTGAGTCTTTTAACTCACACTTGGCTCAGCTCTTTGGCATAGTCATCTTCAACTTTTTTTCTGGGCATAAGTTTTTCCCTGAGCTTGCTTGGATTTTTGACGCTTTTTCCTCATTCAGGTGGGATGTCGATCAACAGGTGCAATTGGGTCAAGCTGTCTTGATTGAGTAGAGTCGTTCTCATCCGAACGTTAGGGTTAGTGAATAAGGCATCTTATCTCAAAGGTGTTTCTTTTAAGTTCGTTCTTCCGAGACTAATGGTTAGCACGAGCCGTCGGTTGGTGATGATGGGAGTATCATTTCATTTAGAAAGGAAGTGTTTGCATCGACGCTCAATCAAGACCAATACTCGTATTGGAGGGCACCAAATATCCAAGCCCCTCTTAAGGAAACGCGAAATGAGTGTTTTGGAGGCTAAGAGTAATCAGATTGGGATGAAGTTGTTCTGCATACATACTGACGATTAAACGTACGGACAATAGAAAGTCAAGGCCGCAGACATAATAGTTAAGCTCCTTCATCTGATGTCATCATCTCTGAAAGCCACCATGGACAACACTAAAGTTCTCACTGCGCAAATGTATCGGACCCAAGTGTCAAAAGTGACAATACGATCTTTGCGAGTAATAGCTTTTTAGTGGTATTGATTCATGTTCTCAGAGAGATAGATCAAAAGAAAGCGTCCATTCACCAAATCATGTCATGATACAGAATAATTCATGAACAATAGAATCAGGAATTACTACTTATATTACAGATTAAGGAATTGTATATAGGATGAAATATAGGCACCAGTCATAGGATGTGAAGGTTTTTCCAAAGATTCCAGTAGAATAGCAAATTCCAGCACAAAAGTGAGGGTGAAAGACAACTCGGCATTGCTCACAACGTAATAGGAGGCAAACGAAGTTACGAACTTTGAGGAAAGAGATATGGAAAATAGCAAATAAGGACTCTCCTCCTAGCATATAATCTACCAGTGTCTAGAAGTGGTCAAGTCATATTCAAAATCACTTAGTGGCCAACAATGTTATGAAACTTGCGTTTCTAGTCATAAGTTTTCAAAAATTGATAAAAAGATTCTGACAATCAGGGGCGCAGGGGGGATTCTAGGCATATGCTAACGTTCTCTAGGCAATTGGTGTAATGTCTTTTATAAAGCAAGGCATGAGGTGGAGGATCAAAACTTATAGGTCGCAAGTAAGAAGGATTATGATTTTTCACATACATGAACGTCAGAAAACGCTGCATATGGTCACTCGAATGTTGCCTTGACCGTGTAGAGAGATAGTATTCCAGGTAGAGCGAAATACCTTGCGAGCCATGCCTCAAGTGAACTTAGACGGTAAAGTGTGGTTCTGAAGAAGGAACGTGATACGGTTTTCGAGGTGCATAAGTCTCATAAACTAGTTATCTTTGATATACAGTTGCAAATTGGGCGCGAAATGTCTTCAGATTTGAGTCGTAATACGCTGGATTGGAGCGTTATTAGTTGGTTTGGAGCGATTAGCTCCATCTGAGCGTATAGACGCGACTGGATGTACATCACTTGCCCAATAATTTTTAAGGAAAGTAGAAAAGAGCCAGCGTACATAGTACTCAGGAGCGTATATGAGGGGGCGCGTTTTAGCTTCCTCAGCCAGGTTATACGACTCAAATAATAGCACATTTACAGTTCTCATTCGATTGCTTAGTCCTGCGATATCAGAGCTAATTGCGTGCTATGTTTAGCCATATGTGCAAGTACTCAGGTGGGATGAAGGTTGTTTGGTAATTCAGTGATGTTATCACCAGTCATCGATGTCAGAAATGTGTTTGTTTTGTTGTTCTGGAGGAAGTCGGTGCTCCCATGAGTCGCTTAAACACAAACAGCAATACATGCAATAAACACATACATACAATAAACCATCATGCATATACATAAGTCAAGTATAACACTGGCATTCTTCAGTACATAGTTGCATATAAAGTAACCGTAAGTGTCAAAGGCTAGTAGTTCCAATTTACGAGATGACATCCAGTCCCATCCTGAAGTTCATGAAGAGATAGACTGGGCCACTAGATTCTGGAGACATGTATGACGTGGGTGTCGCCGAACATCGATGGATAGGAAATCGTAGAAGACTGGGATGGATGGGGGGCCGGAATGATAGAGGTTAGGCACGAAATGTGATCCTCTGCTGAAAGCAAACTAAGTCGAGAACCTGAGGCATGAAAGAGCTGAGGCGCAGATGGGACTTTGTGACAATCTGGAGGTCAAAGCATGGATAGCATTCAAACGAGCTAAAGCGAATTGGACAGTGAAAAGAAGAAGTGCAGGGTGAAAGGATACATGAACCAATGAGTCTTGCGAATCTCAAGTTCATTTTATTGAGAATCAATCACGACGCAGCAGTCGCTCTGATGCTGTAAACTTATTGAAGAAGACAAGTGTAGCTCCAAGCGGAATGATAAATCATAGAAAAACAAACATAATACTCATCTTCGAATCAGGTGGAAAGAAGGTAGTCAGCAGTCTGCTAGGCGTCAGCAAGGGTCTCTGTATGGACCAAATCTGCCTCATATTGAATGGTAATGATAGCGAAAGGACATCCACTGTCGAGTAACTCGTCAAGTCAAGCTACAAAAAGAGAGAACGATAAAATGGATTCGAACACAAGTTATTAACACAAGGAAGTGCAATAGCTGGGACGAGGAATGAACTGACAGCAAGGAGCCAGGCGGATACACCGATATAAGCCACACCTCAATAGAGAGAAGTATGATCAACAGCCTGAAAGAGTTTCCAAGTGCCCGCATCAGGTTTGAAGTGATCGATATGGCCGGAGGATCTGAGGGCCATAGGAGATATCGAGTACGTATAAAATACAACGTTCGCCCAGGGTAGAACATGCGTCAGTAGGGCTTGAACATACAGAGAGTCCGGTCCAGGAAAGTGTATAAGGAGCACTGAATTGATCAACTCGCAAAAGACGAAAGTGAACTATGTTTTCAGAGCAATGGGAAATGTCAAAACATATTATAAGTGAAAAGAGAAGAAAGGGGAAGTTCGACCTTCGGAGCTCATGCGTGATCTTCTTACAGTGTCAATACGCATCTTGGGGTTCAGGTTGCGCCGAGCGCCAATCACATAGGCTCAGCATGGGTAATGGGAGGCACAGGAGGTGGGGGATAGAGGGGAAGATTAGAAACCCAAAGATGCAAAATAAAGTATACACATGGTTAAGTGAGAGAAAGACAAAGGAGTAAGGTAATGTACTCGATCATTCGCATGGCTCTAATCGCCACTTTCAACTCGAGAATGCTACTGCGGCAAGCTTGCTATGCTCACAAGAGATCTGAGCAAACAAACAGCCAGTTATAGCTGAATTTGTCCATCCTAGGGAGCAAGGTAACCGCAACTGGCACTGGGTCTAGCCGATTGTAAAAAGTGTTGATCATTCAACAGCAGATAATGCGAAGCGCTGGCTCAGAAGTCTTCATCACACCCTTCTAAAGAGAACCCAGGTTGACATGATTTTCCTTCTTGGAAGGAGCACAAACAGGAAGTCAGCTGAGGCGTCTGCTGAACTAGTGTATCAGAAAGATCAATCCACAGTTTGCTCGGTGAAGACAGGCTGTGATGCATAGCAAAGTAAGGGGTGAATTGTCTTCAGCCCCATGGGAGTGGAAAGGTTGGTCGTGTCTAGAACACCCAACAAGAGAGTGTAAGGATGAGGAGCCGGAGTTCAGTCATCGATTTGAGTTTTAAAAGTGGAATGAAACTCAGTAGGTCATAAGTCATGATTGGGTTCAATGTGTCTAGAGAAAACTGGCACTCGTGAAATGACGATTGAGCTCGGTTCTCTGCTGCATAGCAAAGACAATTCAATAAATACTTATATCCATCAGAGAAAGAGAGAAGGCTATGACTTACAATCCTGAAGAGGACGAGACGATATCGATTTCTATAGCACTATAATGATCTGGGGACCAGGAGGGCATTTACAGGGTTTCCGTGACTGGTAGAAAAGTTCCCACCTCCTCGGGAATTCTCTCATAGGTTCTGGCATTGCTACAAGGATAATAATTAGGAAAGTAAATCGCGATAACGCTTTCTACATGGATAAACTAAAGGCTAAGGTATATGAAAGCATACATAATTGATTTGAAGAGTTCTAAGGAGTGTGTAGTAGAAAAAACCACTATGCATAAGCAAAGTAATTCATTAAGGACAGAATACTTAGTGCATAGCTTTGATAGGTTTCCGAGTTTACAATGTAGTAAATGCAAAGGAATCCATTCAAGGAGTTAGTTAATTGAATGAATTGAATAATAGTTTAAAGTTATGTGAATAAGTAGTTAAAATATCATGTCCTAAGAAATTGGGCTACGACATATGATTGCGATCTAAACAAATTTTGAATAAAGCATGGTGAAAGCTGAAATGAGCTTTGGTGGCAAGGAACTTAGGCTTCATATCAAGCTTTGATAGATATAGATAACGGTTAGAACAAGTTTGAAAATGATTAGAAGTTAAAGCTATCATCAAGTGTTTTCAAAGTTTGAAAATGAGTTGAATTATGAAGCAATCATCTAAGTTATGAGCTTTTTGGTGTTTATATCAAGCATGACAACACTGTTTCAAAGTAGTTCTGACAACAATTCAGCCAAATATCAAGGATTCACCCACAAATAGAAGTTCACACAAAGCTTTGGACAAATGAGGGAGAAATTGTTTTATTCGTGATTAGTATGGGTGTGTTAAGAAACAAATGCCTCGGTTTCATTTCAAAATTCACAGCAAAAACATTAGCAAATGACAGTATACCAAGGCAAATCAATGCAAGCAAAACGATGAGGCAATTAAGCAAATGAAATAGAACATAACCCTTGACAATTCGAAGGGAAGGGACAAAAATTAGATTTTAAGGGGATTATAATGAATTGGAGTGAATCTTCAAAGGAAATATTTAATTATCTTGATGAATTAAAGCAGATCGAGCAAGGTTTGGGGAGAAAGGAGCAAAGCGTTGAAAATAAGAAACAAATGGTGAAATGCAAAGCACACAACTTTGGAATAAACCCCAAAAGCACGTATATCGTAAAAGGCGTAATTAGCAAGATACTGTGCGGTATATAGAGTCTTGAGGTATATATTCAAGGCTTTCCCATTTTGTCTTTCTTGGTGTCGCGCAATTTTGCGATCTTCCCAGTGGTGTGTCAAACTCCGGAATATCAGGCCATACTTAATTGCATAAAATTCAAATACTCTCAAGCAGCCAAGTTACAAAATACTCATTGGGTTAACCAACTCTTCAAGGCTCCAACGTCACAGTTAAAGCAACTCCAAGCATTACACATCTCCTCGTCGGTTTTGAATTCTCTCCGCGAATCTGAGTTCCATATAATTTCGGGGTCTACGGTTTTCCCGCTATCAAAATTAAGAAATACATCTGCGGGTAGGCTCCCCCAGGAATCAAGCAAATCATTTTCGGTCTACGATTCTCCGCAAGAACAGCATAATTCAATCTATCTCGGTTTGGATCTTCTCCGTAAGAAGTCGGATTCTTGGGGTTTGGAATTTTCGCGACTAGAAATTCCGTAAACAAAGCACTCTCCCGAAGCCAGGTCAGTCCGAGTGAGAAACACCCGAGGATAGCACTTCGAGGCGACACGATGCGGGACGGTAAAGGTAAATAAAAATTGTTTTCAGGTACAGAAGGTAACCAAGTTCAGGGAGAACGTCTTGAGTTGGCTCTCCGTCCCGAATCGAATACTGATTATCGTCTTACGAGACTATCGTCTCTTGAGACTCAGTCAAGTGGGGCTTCTGTAAGACCTGAAAAATGTGTCCTCCCCAGTAGCGTGAGAATATTCCGGCCTGAGTATTTTCGACCATCGAAAAGATCTTCGAATCTCAAATAAGTACGAATTACTCGTAGAATCGATATGTGAATAATCACCTGAATGCAATGAAGGCAAGGTCATAGGCAAAAATGATTTTTTTCGGTTTTTCGTAAGTTCTCAAAGGTTCAAAATTTCAAGGGCATTTCCATGCTTTGTTCACATGTCGTACATTTTCCTGAATCCGCCGTATTTTTTAATTATTTTTCTGATTTTTCTAGATTTCTATGAAATTTTGCAATGTTAAATATACGATAATTACGCAGAAAATACGCGAATAATTAGAAAAATCCCGGCATAGTGAATCTCTGAAATTTAGAACTCTTGTTGAGAGAAGGTGTGTCTAGGTGCGTGGAATCAAGGGAATCACGAATAAATGGAGGAAATCAAAATATTTCGAGTTTGTGGAAAATATAGAAATGAAGCGTATTACAAGTGTGAGCGTATATAATCGCATGCAGGAGCGTAATATAGTACAAGAGCGTAAACGCTAATATTACATACACGAAATTTCCTAAAAAATTTGGAAAGAGAGGTATATAGGCTGTAAAGGAGCGTATAGCAGAAGCAGCGTATGCGCCATATTCAGTGATACACAAGGGTTTATTGGCTTCGAATTTGCCTCTTGCTATAAATATACTCTGTATTGCTCCAGCGGGCAGTTTCACATCTCACACGAATTTCATACTGGCAACTCTCATATCATTCTTCCTTCCCCATGAAAAACTTCAACACATAGTACTTCGTTTAATTCAATACATCGTTTCTCTTGCGAATCATAGCGATAAAAGTTGAATTCTGGATGACTACACGAATTAAATCGCTCATTTTTTTTATTTGATAACTCGTTGTTATGAGTTTTAATATCATTAAATGCTATGTAGAAGACTCACTTTGAACTTGTGTTATATAAATATGTTAGGTTTTTCAGCTTATGTTTTTCAAGTGTTTATTGTGTTGGGTTTCAATTGCATTATGATATATTATACTGTAATAGTAAAACTTTATTTTTGTATGCATTGAAGCGAAAGATCATTGCGCTTGTGCGTTTTATTCAAGAAACCATTATTTTTGTGTTTATGATAGTGATCAAGGCAAAGGTTCTCATTGCGTTTTACGACCTAACCTTGTGTTTTCTTGGCAATTTAGGGTAGATGGAGTTGCTATAATTTGAAGTTTATGTCACTTCATCTTTGCTTTGTCATATTGATGGGTTGTGGTAGTAGTTTGGTATAGATTTGTTAAACAAAGACCGAATTATGTTGAAATCAGTTTAAATCAGAATTAACTCATGGACAACCTTTTTAGGCAAGTTAACATGATTATAAAAGTGGTCACAATCTTAGGTTAGGTAGTCGCTTGTGAATAAAGTACACACTTCCTAGTAATTTCTAGAGGTTAAGTTAGTTTTAAGGTGCTAAAGTACGTAGTTGTCATTTCATAATGATGAATGGAATTGAATAGACGAGATAGAGGCGGTAATCTGGGGCGAATTGGTTACAAGATCTGTATTCGTAATGTCGGGAACACGACTGTTACTTGATTGACGTGGGGCATTGATTTGGCACACGTTGGGCGTCGTAGAATAATACAGGCACGGGCGACTCCCTTCGAACACTACCCATGATCACGGCGGGATGTCGTGTCAGCAAGAATAAGCTCGATGTGTACACAAGCGCGCTGCCCGTATAAATGCGCGAGGGGGCACACGTCTCGCAGTAAGTTGGATGTGAATGGGAAGTTGCATTGTAATGGTCACTGGAAGGTGTTGTTCTTGTGTCAGCTGGTTACTGATTAGGCAACTACACGTGGATAAGCGAAGGTGCATGAGTGAGCAACTCCCCTTCTATGTACATGTTAAAGGGGTGAGTTTTGGTAGGCGGGATTTTATGCCGCTTATCACAAGATTTCCAGAAAAAATTTGCAACAGCATTAACATTTTGCTTTTGAAAGATGCCCTTTGTTTTTACTGATGGTGGTCTGAGTCTTTGGCAGGGATAAAGAGGCCTTGATTTAGTCCTATTGGTAAACATCTGATTGGAGTTCCTTCGAGATTATGTGTGATGCAGTACTAATGCATTGTGCTGTTTTTGAGGACGGAAAGGAGAAGGTCGTGATGCTCTCTATTATGTAGAAGACCCTTGATGGGAGCTCAAGTTACTATGCAAACAAGAAGAAGGTGAGTTCTTGCTGCTGTTATGCTCTTGTAATTTCGGACTACGTTAGTAGCTCGAAGTCATTAGTCTAACTACCACGACGGAAGTCCTCTCCAAGCGTCTGATATGATAGCAAAGTAGGCCTCATTGCTGGATCTCGTTGCCTCAGGAGTCGATCTTGAAATTCGTGATAAAGGGAGCGAGAATCATGTGGCCGATACTTTGAGGATCGTTTTGTATGATAAGTGAGTCTGTATGATCATTGTGACCCTTCCCAGATCGATTATGTCAGTGTGCTGCTACTATCCATGTCCGCAGATTTGGCAATTAATTGGTGGTGGGGGGCATGTATTGTTGCTGATTGTCCTAAAAGAAGAAGAATCTTTGATGATTCAAGCGTTTTGGGATATCTATTTGTTCAGCGATGGGATGGTGTTGTATAGAAGCACGGTTGTGATATGTAATGGGTGCGGTACTTGATCGTTGTGTCTAAGCTCCTTATGGTGGTATGCTGGCATCGAAAACGGTGTTAGTTGCATGGTTTTACTGGTGACTCCTTAAAGATGCAGATTATTTGTACTCTCTTGTGAGCTTGTCAGCGACGGGCAACCCCAGTTATGCGCATGTAGATCTGCAGCATGGAACTTGAGGGGAAATTGATGTATGGGGCATGTGAGATATGGACTTTTCCTTATCTTATGAGGACGTTATATTCTTGGGCTGTTGATTAGGCTAAGTGGCTTGAGGCAGCGTCCCTAAACTAGAGTGGTCTTGAAGCGTTTAAAAAGATTAACATTTTCCGGCTGGGAGTTCTAGGCTGTTATATAAGATGGTGGTTCTCATTTTCATGAGAGGCGCCTTGAACATTATGGCGAGAAATTGGGGTAACATCGTACTTGATTGCTACCATCCGCAAATAGTGGGCAAGTTGAAGTTCTAATCGGGAAAGTTAGAGTCATTTCTTGAGTAAGAACGTAGAAGTCTAGGAAAGATGGTAGACTGTGTGGCCTTGGGCGACGAATGCAATTGTAGAGACCATATAGGGACGTCATAGGGACGTTGGTCGATGGAAATGGCATGTATTGCTGGTGCGAAGCTAAAGTAAAGGCTTGGGCAATCAGAGCAGCTCAATTGGAATCAAATTGCTGGTTGAGAGCTTTGCTAGATTGAATGAGCTTGATGAGTACGTTTGGGGGGCTTATGAAAGTTTAAGTTATATAGTGAGAAGACAAGCGATGGCAGAAAGAAAACTAGATAGTGAGTTTAAGGTAGGGGAAAGGGCTTATTGTTCAATGCAAGATTAAAATCTTTCCTGGTGAAAGTTGAAGTCGAGAGCCGTCCCGTATGCTAGTCACCTTGTTAGTAAATTTGGTCGATAGAGATTTGAATGAAAGGTGAAGTTAAGGTAAATTGGCCAGCAGATGTAAGTTTGTGTATATGAGTGGTGCTACTGGTGGGTATTGGGAGGTGTTGTTCGAAGAAGTATCATCCTGAGGGTCGGTGAGGTAATACGGTCAGGCTCGGAGTTAAACAAGCGCTTTGCTGGGAGGCAACCGAATTTTTAATGCTTTGAGAATTAGTTGTAGCTAGTTATGTATAAGATGTAGAAGCTTTTGTGGAGTGAGGAGGATGGTAATTGTTGAATTGTTGCTAAGTGTGCAGGGTAGTAAGTTGCTCGCGGAGGTCAAACAGACGTTTGGGTCAAAGACTGATCGGTTTTGGGTTCGATAGGTTATTTTGGGTAGAGATCGATGCGTGCAGAGGAATTAATGATACAGTAGGCTAAACGATTCGGTTTTGGGTGATGATTGTAAGATCGACTGGGACTGTTGAAATCGACTCATAGGATAAATCCGTCGGTTTGGATCAACGATCGTTTACTGTGTTGGGTGGTCGATCGTTGGCTTAGAAGTATTTACGAACTAATCACCGGTCGGTTTGGGTTGGTGGAAATTTGGTTTGTCGATCGACTTGCGTGAGCAAGGAATTTTTGACGTAAGGCCAAACGATGGATTCAGGTATTGAGGTTTGGACTGGGGTTTTGGTTGGGGCGAGCGACTGCGGAGTTGGAATTGATTCGAATAGGCATAACGTCGGTTCAGGTCAACCCGTGGTTTGGGTGGTAGTTGTCAATTGGGTGATCGCTTCGAGACCTATTGGATAAATTGACGGTAGCTCAAAGATGTTTAAGTCAACCGATTCGTTTTGGGTGATCGGATTGTATTTAGTCGATCGGATTTCGAGAGAGATTAAATTTGAAGGCCAAACCGATCAGTTAGGTAAACGTGGTTGGGTCTGAATTTTGTCGTGAATCTTGCATCTCAATTGGTTCCTGCGTATTGGTCCCATCAACAGTATCCAAGGCGGCTTATTTACTCTTGCTTGTTTCCATATACATAGCGATGCCACTTATTTCATTTTGATCATCTTATTCTCTTCATTCGCACACATAACAACTTCAACACCCTCAGAAATATCATCTCCACAAATTATAGTTAGTACCATTCTCTCCCTATTTCATCTAGTCTTAATCTCTCATTTTTTCTCGTCTAAATGCTTACCCCTCGATTTTCTACCATAAACAATATGGGCACAAACGGCGGGACATGGGAGCGCGACACTCCAGTAAGTGAGAGGATAGCGATGAGGCGAAGGGGTTTGCCTTGAGTTGCAGCAATGAGGGGATCACGCCGGACCTCCGAGTACAGATCGTCGTTCGAGACGTTACAAAGGATAAATTGCCGCACTCTCA
Source organism: Bassia scoparia (assembly GCA_008642245.1). Taxonomy (NCBI): domain Eukaryota; kingdom Viridiplantae; phylum Streptophyta; class Magnoliopsida; order Caryophyllales; family Amaranthaceae; genus Bassia; species Bassia scoparia. Next base: position 42,136 of record SNQN01002845.1, read on the forward strand.
AAGAACGTGGGGTTCAGAGATCCGTTTATTGATCAAATTTTATTAGAAACTCGTTAGAGGATGATTGTACATAACGTTATGGTTAAAATTGGATGTTGTTTTGTATAATAGCATGATAACATTCCTACTTTGCACTGGATTTTTGTCAATTTATCTTACGTCAACCTATTGGGAGGGAATGATAGGTCGAGTATTGGTTGTTCAAACAGGGAGTTAGGATCTCGGGTTGGTTTGCCAAGTGTTGGGTGTGACATGCTACAACGACTTGGAACCTGTTCCTATCTAGCCAGTGCGATTATCTATGGTAGCTTTATGGCTTGGCGTGTAACGAACTACTCAATTGCTGCCGGTGTATAAATCACGGTAGTTAGTATATGAGGTTATGGTCGGAACCGTTTTTGGTCGTACGAAGGAACAAACATGACCCGGTGAGCTGATATATAATGGGTGTTATTGTTGACTGCACTATAAATTACATTGGGTATATGCTGTTCGCATAATGTACCCGACGGTTGCGGCTCGCCAGTCCCATAGACATGTGAGAATAGTTTTGGGGTTGGCGAATTGCGCCAATGAGACATTACGGATTTGATGATGAGTACACAGGGTGTAAGAGTTCATGATACTCCTATCTACTTTCGGATCTTCGATGGTTGTTCGTGGGAAACTTGGGGGCACAAGTGGTTTCCTGCATAGGAGATCGAGGTTCGCCATCTCTTGTCATCTAACCGAGTCCATCACAGGCTATAGCTCCTGAGCTGCAGAGGTGCATTTTGTATCCGGATTGGAGTTCAGCTCCACTCCGATAGGAGCCAGGAACGCGCAGGCTCTAGATGATCGGGGTGGTTATTTGAAACTATTATTTCACCTGTGACGGTCGAATATGGGAGGATGTTGAAGGTTAATCGTATGCTAATAGACTGACAGTTAATCTTTAAAGTCATGTCCCTGGTAAATGATTGCAAGGTATCAGAACCTTGCTCTCCTCAAATCCGCTTGGGTGAAGCTAGTTTATACGCGTTTAACACGTTTTACTGACCTTTGACGATACTCTGCCAGGTATCTTTTATGATTATCATCCCGGCAAGGCATATTACCCGCAGGTCCCCTCACCCTGGTATCTACCGAGGGTGGCTTGGAGGCATCAGGAGTGCCGTGGCTGGGGCGTTTTGGGAGGATTCAGGCGTCGGCTCAGGCGTGGTGGTGATGACATGATGGATAGTGGACGAAGTGCGCGCGGTTATCTCCTAGCATTTGTGGACAGCGAAATTCGGCTTGGGGGGGAAGCAAGCATCTCTTTTGATGGCTGAGGTATTTTGCTTTTTAGTGTAGATTTTTATCGCTTTAGTTTAGATTCATTGCTTTCTGAGGGATAGTTGCAGTTTGTACCTTCCTAGGGAGTGGACTTACTTGCAACCAAAAAATATTGTATTGCTTCTTATGTAGCGTAGAAATAAATTATGATCCCTATCTTGGTATAATAATTGGGGATTTCTTTTGCAAAGCATGTTCCCTGTTCCATGATGAAAATTTGATTCTTGTGATATTGAACTCGATTGTGAACTTGTGATTTTTTTCTGATTGTTAACTGATTGGATGGACAGTGTAGCTGATTTCGCTGGCACGAGAAGATACCTTGAGAGGATTTGGCTTTAAGCATGATTTATCTTTATGTCTTTTGTAAGAGGTGTGGTCTTCTCGTAGTTTGGCTGGTACCGTTGTTGACTATTGGTGCTGGTGTTGAAGTATGAATAGGGCATTACTTTGTAGGAGCGTGCGTCATGAGAGAAACTCTTATTTATCCTTGATCTTGTTTGAGCTATCCTTCATTTCATGGATACTGCATTGTACACCCTATTCTAACTGTTCGAGAACCAGTTTGGCTTTGGGGAAGCTATTGAGGGTGTTGGTAATAGAGGTGTTCGTATGATGGCTCGTGATTGGTTAATTTTTGGGTGATATTGTGTTTCGTATTTAGGCTTGTGGTGAGTAGTGCATCGTTATTGTAAAGTGCAGGGCTTGTATTCATAAAAAAAATCACAAAATCAAAATCAAATAAGTTTTATTCATAGTTCTTTAGTCAATAAAGCTTAGATTGTATTTCTTATAATAAGATGTGTTACTATGGGTCGTGGGTTTTCGGTGTTAGTCGTTTGGTTTCTTGATTGGAGTTTTGGAGTTGTTAGCATATCATTGCTATTTGGTGTTGATTGAAGAATGCTCCTAAGCTAGCCTTTAGTGCACGATTTCCAAAATTCCTACCCTAACTAGGCCCAATTACAAGCTAAATTCTTCTGATACGTGTCATAGGTGTCTTGTGATTGAGTATTGCCAAGGTTCGTTGGTCGGCATTGCTTTCGAGTCGACTTTAGGTTGAGTGCTGATTGATAACTAACCCTGAGTGGTGAGTAATGGGAGGTGTGATTAGTATGTTAGGCTAAAACTTGATTCATGTGCCACATCTATGCATATGGGGTGTGGAGCGATGGGTTATTTTTAACCCATCACTAAAGAGGATGCACTAGTGAGAAGTTATCTTGATTCCTTTCCTTGTTCTTGATGGTAAGTGTGTGTGGATTGATTCTGTTGAATAAGCATTGGGTTTACTTGGGATTTGGTCGGTGGAATGGTCGAAGTCTAATGGATGTTTGTTTGATGGGGTGAATGTGCTTGATTTGAGAATTATGGAGTTGCTTGAGGAGCAAGAGTTTTGCTTGGGGGATGTTGATGTGTTTATGATGATTTCCCATGTTATCATGTTTATGATGATGTGGCCGCTAGCCTTGTTGCAACTAATTTGGTGTTTTAGTGTTTTTTGATTATTTCAGATTTGTTAATCGTTGGATTGATTTGGGCTGATTGGGATCTAACGTGAGCGTTACGGATGTGGCAGAGCCGTGGTTGAGCGGAATGGGCGATATGGAGATCCGAAGCCAACCGATCGGTTCAGATCAACCGATGTTGAGGTACGGTTTCGGCTGTGTTGGTTTAATTGTGATTTTGTTTCAGGCCCGAGTGAGATGTACTGTGATAACTGTGRGGGGATGGGGCATCTAACTGGTGGATGTCAATCTCCTATGGATCAAGTATGCGCGTTTTAAAATCGTCCCAACAATCCATACTCTAACACTTACAATGAAGGCATGAGAAATCATCCATATCTGTCCTACAAGAGCAACAATGTGTTGAATCCTCAACCAGTTTCACAGCAGCAGCCGCAGCAACAACAGCAGTATCAACCTCGATATCAGCCCTCTCATCAGAAGCAGCAGTACAATCAGCAGTACAACCAGCAGCAGCAGCCGCAACAGGCCCCAGTAGTTGATCCGGCCATTGCTGAGTTAAAAAAATATGATGTTGCAGATGCAGAAGGATCAGGCACAGTTTCAAACACAAGTCCAAAGAGACATTCAGTCCTTAGTCACTCATAATAAGCAATTGGATACTCAAGTGGTGCAATTGGCTGCATCTAATGCACAAAGGCAGCAGGGTGCCCTTCCTTCACAGCCGCAACAGCCGAAGGATAGTGTCAATGCGATCACCCTTCGCAGTTGCACTAGCTACGTAGGTCCACCCATGCCTGAAGCTGCTGATAAGCCTGACAGTGCCTCTAAGGAAGATGTTGTAGATGCTGAGAAGGCTAGATATGGAGAAGAAGGCAAGGAAGTTGATGCAAATTCTGATAAGGAGAAGGAGGCAACGAAAACACCTCCTATTGTGGTGCCCCCTATTCAGCTVCCCTTTCCAGCTAGAGTAGCCAAGAAGAAGCAGGACCAGCAGTTCAGCAAGTTCCTTGATGTGGTAAGCTAGAAATCTGCAGGTAACTGTTCCTTTCACTGAATTAGTAACTCAAGTTCCCTCTTATGCTAAATTTTTGAAAGACATGTTGACTAAAAAGAGGGAGTTTAATGCGGTGGAGGCTGTTGCTTTTACTAAACAATGCAGTGCTATAATTCAAAATAAGTCTCCACCAAAGCTGAAAGATCCTGGAAGCTTTTCTATTCCATGTGATATAGGGTCTTTGCATATTGACAAGGCATTGTGTGATTTGGGTGCTAGTGTTAGTGTTATGCCTTTGTCAATCTGCAATAAACTTAATATGGGAGATCTTAAATGCACTAGTATAACTCTACAGATGGCTGATCGTTCTGTAAAATATCCTATGGGTATCTTAGATGATGTTCCTGTTTGTGTGGGTAAGTTTTACATTCCCGTAGACTTTGTTGTGCTTGACATGGATGAGGATGCCCATATTCCGATCATCTTAGGTCGACCTTTCCTTCATACGGCAGGGGCAATCATAGATGTGAAGAATGGAAGGCTTACTTTGACTATTGGAGATGACAAAGTGGTTTTCAATCTTTCTAGAGCACTTAAGAGTCCCATGTTAGAAGCTTCCTGTTGCAGTATCGATATATCTGATATTATTGTTCAGGATAAAGTTCCTCGATCTCCTTATAGAGATCTTCTGGAGGACATTTTGTGTGTTGAGTCTCTTGCAGGTGAAGGAGACCCCGTAATCGATGCTCTAGTCGCTGCACCAGATGGCAAGGAGGAGAGCCGAAAGGCTAAGCTGATGCCACTCCCCAGTGGCATAGCTTCGGAGGTAACAAAGCCTGAACTGAAACTCCTCCCCTCTACTTTGGAATATGTGTTTTTGGATGATAAAGAGATGTACCCTGTGATTGTCAATGCTGCACTGAATGATGAGTAGCTTAAAAAGCTGTTAGACGTTTTGCGTATCCATCAAAAAGCTCTTGGGTACAGCATTGATGATCTTAAAGGTATTAGTCCAGATTTTTGTATGCACGGGATTCATTTGGAAGAAGGCCATCGCCCTTGCATTCAAGGCCAGTGGAGATTGAATCCGAATATGCAAGAGGTGGTGAAGAAAGAGGTAATGAAATTACTTGATGCAGGTATTATTTACCCCATTTCTGATTCTTAGTGGGTGAGTCCCGTTCAAGTTGTTCCTAAGAAGGGCGGGACTACTGTTGTGAAAAATGATAAAAAGAAGTTGATTCCCACTAGAATATGTGACAGGATGGCGCATTGTGTATAGACTTTAGGCGCCTTAATTTGGCCCACTAAAAGGACACTTCCCCCTTCCCTTATTGATCAGATGTTGGAGCGTTTGGCTTGCCATAATTCTTCTATTGAATGGGTATTCTGGGATTTTATGCAAATTCCGAATTCACCCTGAAGATCAGGAAAAGACACCTTTACATGTCCATATGGTACTGATCTATGGATTTTAGAGGTCTATCATGGAAGTCTTTTGGATGTTAGTGGTAGTATGCTTCTGATTATGATGCATGCATTGAGTAATCTGTCTAGAGTTCTGGAAAAGATGCGAAGAGGTAAGTTTGCGTGCTGAATTGGAAAAGTGCCATTTTATGGTCACTGAAGGTGTTGTTCTCGGTCATCTTTGTTCACTCTAGGGGCATACAAGTGGATAAAGTGCAAAATGTGCAAGTGGTTATAGTTAGAGCAACTTCCCCCTCCTTTAATGTTAAAGGGTGCGCGAGTTCCTTGCGTCATGCGGGAATTTATCCGCCGCTTAATCAAGGACTTCTCCAAGATTGCAAAGCCACTTACACAGCTGCTTTTTGAAAGATGCCCCCTTTGTTTTTACTGATGAGTGTCTTGAGTAATTTGACAGGATAAAACAGGCCATGATTCAGCCTCCCATTGTGCAAACCTCCTGCTGGAGCATTCCTTTTGAGATTATGTGCGATGCGACGTGACTATGCTATTGGGTGCTGTCTTGGGCCAAGAGAAAAAGGAGAAGGTCTTGCATGCTCCTATCTTTTATGCTAGCAAGACGCGTTGATGGAGCTCAAGTTCACTATGCCACAACTGAGAAGGATGTTACTTGGGTCGTGTATGCTCTTGATTAAGTTCGGAACCTACCTAGTAGGCTCGAAAGTCATTGTTTATACTGATCACTGCAGCTCTGAAGTATCTCCTTTCCAAGGCATGAAGCATAAGCCTAGGCTCATTCGCTGGATTCTCTTGCTACAGGATTTTGATCTTGAAATTCGTGATAAGAAGGGAGTAGAGAATTTTGTCGGCCGATCACCTTTCGAGGATTCCGCGTTTGATGATAAAGGATCGATGTTTCATTGATGGATTCCTTTCCCAACGATCATCTCATGTTCGTTGCTGCTACTACTCCATGGTTCGCTGATTATGCCAATTATTATGGTGGGCCATGTACTGCCTGATGATTTGTCCTACCAACAGAAGAAGAAATTCATGCATGGATGTCAAGCAGTATTTCTGGGTGATCCTTATTTTGTTCAAGCAATGTGCTGATGGTTTGTACATAAGATGTGTTAGCTGAATATGAGATGGGTGTCCATACTTGATTCGTTGTCATCAATCTCCTTATGGTGGTCATGCTGGCCACCGAAAACGTGTGTTCAACGGTCTTGCAATCTGCGTTTCTATTGGCCTTAATCATCTTTAAAGGATGCTAGATCGTTTGTACTTGCATGTGATGCTTGTCAGCGGTCACGGGCAACATTTCTATGCGCCATTGAGATGGCCTCAGAATGGCACTTGAAGTGGAGATCTTTTATGATATGGGCATTGATATATGGACGTTTCCTTCATCTTATGGAATCGTTTCATTTCTTGTGGCTATTGATTTACGTGTCTAAGTGGGTTGAAGCATCGCTTCTCCTACTAAGATGCAAAGGTGGTCTTGAAGCTGTTTTAAGAAGATCATCTTCCGCCGCTTGAGTTCCTAGAGCTGTCATAAGTTGATGGTGGTTCTCATTTTCATGAGAGGCGCCTTGATACATTGCTGTGCGGTATTATGGAGTACAACACCGTACTGGACTGCCTACCATCCTTCAAACTAGTGGGCAACTTCTGAAGTTTTCTAACAGGAAAATTCAAGTTCCATTCTTGAAAAGACTGCTTGCAAAGTCTAGGAAAGATTGGAGTACGAAGCTTGATGATGCCCTGTGGGCATACCGGACTGCATAAACCACCCTATGTACTCGCCCAGTATCGCTTTGTCTATGGAAAGCATGTCATTTTGCCGGTTGACTGATATATAAGGCTTTTTTTTGGTGCGATCAAGAAGTAATTGGATGCATATGGCTGGTTTGAGAAGCGCTTGCTGCAATGAATGAGTTGAGAGTTCCGTTGGGAGGCTTTGAAAGTTCTAAGCTGTATATAGGAAAGACCAAGCGATGGCACGACAGAAAATCCTCGATTCGCGAGTTTTATGAGATAGGGGACAAGCTTGTTGTTCAATTCAAGGCTTAAACTCTTTCTTGGAAATTGACAGTCTAGATGGACCGGTCCCTACACTGTCACCTTTATGCTGAGCAAATTTAAGTTCGATTGAGATTATGAATGATTTAAGGTGATAAGTCAAGTAAATGTCCAGCCGATTGAAGTTGTATCATAGAGGGCGCGTATGGTGGCGTCTTGCGGAGGTTTTATACCTCGAGGACGTATCATCCTGAAGGCGTTCGGAGGAGTAATAGTCTAGGCTCGTGACGTTAATCAATGCGCTTTGCGGGAGGCAACCCGTTATTTTAATGCTTTGTAAATGTAGAGTTAGTGTAGTTAGTTTTATAGTTTATAGAAGCTTTTGCAGTGGAGTGAGGAAGAGGAATTGATCGAAATTTAACTAAGTGTGCAGGTGTATTGCAAGCAGCTCCGCAGGGTCAACACCGATCGGTTTGGGTCGGTAAGGATCATTTTGGTTCTCGAACGACTGCGTGGCAAAGAAATTGATGAGTTTCCAGAGGTAAAACCGATCGGTTTGGCGTCAAACCGATCCGGTTTTGAGTTGGTCGGTTTGATCCAACGAGTCGGACTGCAGAGAGTAATGTAACATCGGCTCAACATGGTCAAACCGATCGGTGATCAAAACCGATCGGTTGACCCCATCGTTTTGTCTGGGTCGATCGTTGGGAAATTGAGCAATAATTGAATCTTAACCCCAAACCGATCGGTTCAGGTCACACCGATCGGTTTGGGATCGTAGGATTTGGTTTAAGTCGATCGACTGCGATGGACAAAGGAATTTGGGGGTCATACCCAAACCGAATCGATATCAGGTCAAACCGATCGGTTTGGTGGGTAGGTTTGAATGAGCGATCGACTTGCGTTGAGCTTGGGATTATAAGATGCAGCCCAAAACCGATCGAGTCAGTTCAACCGATCGGTTTTGAAGTTGGTAGGTTTCTAATGGGTCGATCGACTTCGAGATGTGAATTAATTGGACGTAACCCAAACGATCGGTTATAGTCAAACCGATCGGTTTGAGTCGGTGCGGTTCAGTTAGCGATCGATTCAATGCGGACAGAAACGGCATTACATTGGAGCCAAACCGATCGGTTCAGGTCAAAAAACGATCGGTTTGGGTCTGAAATTTCGCCAGGAATCTTGCTTCTGATTGGTTCCTGCGGATTCTCTATCCTAATACCTCAACCAACGGCTCTATCCTCTCCTTACTTCTGATTTCATGCCATATCTTCACTCATTCTATCATATTTTCATATATTCATCCTCTTAACCATCTCCAACACCTATATCCTCCATTAACACCAATCTTCAAACACTCATWACTCCCTCATCTCTCATCCAAAATCAATAATTCTTTCACCATTCTCCTCCTCTTTTCATCCTCCACATCTTACATCTCTTCAATCTCTCTTTCTCTCACAAATTTTTAAACCCTATTTTTCTCACTCATACAAAAACATCACTATAATGGCTTCTAGAAGAAGGAGAAGAGAGCCAGAGAGGGCACCAACGCCTCCGCCAGTTCAAGAAGATAGCGACGACGACGAGGGGGGCTTGCCTTTGAACTTACAACACGACGGGGACACCACACCGGACCCTGATTACCCGGACATCGTCTTCCGGGATGGTTTGCAAAAGGTAAAATTTCGTAACCTTAAAGACCGAGGGTTCCGAGCAACCGTTTTATTGATCATAATTTTATGAGGACCCTCGGTTTAGAAGATGAATTACAAAGATTATGTGATACATTCCCTAAGATTGCATTGGAATTTCTGTCGTCTTTGTCGTATGTTCAACCTATCGAGGAGAACGTTATTAGTACCGTCCGCTATAGGTTGTTCAACAGGGAGTTTAGCGCATCGTTGAGTGCCTTCTGCCAGGTGTTGGGTGTGACCCATTACCAACACATGGAACCCCCTGTTCCCGCCGTGGCCGATTATTTATGGGTCTCTTTAATTGGCTTGCCTTGTTTGAACTACCAGAAATTGCATGCCGGTTTTATAAATCAACCGGTAGTTCGAATCTGGCAGCGGTTCATGGTGGGGACCGTTTTCGGTCGCTATGAGGCGAACAACATGACCCAAAGAGAGTTGAACATTTTGGGTGGTTATCTGTGTCCTAACATGGCTAACTATAAAATTAACATTGGGCATCATGCTGCTCGCCACATGTACCATTTTTCTAGCTCGCCAGTCCCCAAGACTCATGCTGAGATAGTCTTTGGGGGCTTGGCGACACTGTTCGCGAGGCAAGTACCGGAATTCGACGATTCCGAGTACTATAGGTGTAAGGAGTCTGTTCTGATCAACTCCTACTACCTTCGGACATCCCTTCGATGGATTGTTCGGGGGGAAAACCTTGTGGTTAAGTGGGTCCTTGCAAAGGACGATCGAGGTCACCCCACCTCTCTTGTCACTCTTCCGAGCCCTCATACGGCTCTAAGCTCGAACTCCACGAGGTACATACTGTATTCCCGAATGGAGTTCAGCCTCCACCTCCACAGGAGCCTCAACCTCAGGCTCAGACTTATCCTCCCCCTCCCCTTGATTACAATGCCCTCATGCAAGGTATTAACAACCTTGCCATCACCCAAACTCAATTGGGTGAGCAGTTTGGCGCGTTTAACACGCGTTTTACTGAATTTGCGACCGATACCCGCCTTGGCATGTACCCTTTATATGATTATCATTCCCGGAAAGGCCATATTAACCCTGCAGGTCCTCACCCCCGTGGTACCCGTACCCCGAGGGTGGCTTTGGAGCGCCATCCGGCAGTGCCGGTGGCTTTGGCGGTGGTTTTGGGAGCGGTTTCCAGGACGATGGCTCAGGCCGTGGGGTAGATGACGATGATGATATGGACTAAGGTGCTTGTTCTATTTCTCCCCTAGCATTGTGGACATTGCTAGATTCGGCTTGGGGGGGGAAGCAAGCACTCTATGATGATGGCTTGAGGTATGTTTATTGCTTTTTAGTGTAGATTTTATTGCTTTATAGTTTAGATTTTATTGCTTTCTAGGTTAGTTGCAAGGTTTGTACCATTCATTAGGAGTGGGAGTTTACTTGCAATCAAAAATATTGTATTGCTTTCTTTGTGTAGCTTAGAAATTAAATTAGTGATCTCCTTACTCTTATATATCATTGGATTCTTTTGCAAAGCATGTTTCCCTGTTCCCCATGATGAAATTTTTTGTTATTCTTGTGACTCTTGAACTCGACCTTGTGAACTTGTGATTTCTTTTCTGATTCTTTAACTGGATTAGATGGACATGATTAGCCTAATGTATCTTTTTGGAACGAGAAGAACTTACCTTGAGAGGATTTGAGCTTAAATGCATGATTATTCATATTTCTTTCTTGTGTGTTAGATCCTGGTGTGTCACTTTCTCGTAGTCTTGGCTTGGTACTTGTCTATTTGACTTTTTGGTTATGTGTTGAGTATGATAGGAGGCTTTCTTTGTTAGGAGTCGTGCTTCAGTGTATAGAAACTCTATTATCCCTTGATCCCTAATTTTGAGCTTATTCTCTTCATTTCGTGATTACCTACATTACAACCCTATTTTAGCCTTGTTCGAGAAACCCATGTTTGGCTTGGGGGAGCATATTGGAGGGGGTTGTGTATATAGTGGGTGTTCTTATTGGAGGCTCGTGATTGGTTGATATTTGGGGTGATTTTGTGTTTCGCAATTAGTTCCGTAGCTTGAGTAGTATCATCGTCTATATGTAAAGTTCAAGGCAAAAGTTGTATATTTTTATCAAAAAAAAAGAATCCAAAAATAAGTTCTTATTCATAGTTTATTAGTCCAATAATGCCTTAGCACTTGTATTTTCTTGGTCAAATTTGGCACCGTTGCCGGGGATAACGACTTAATTATTGATTTAATTGTTTTGAGTCTGGAACTATATTTTTTTAATTTCTGTGAAGACATTCATTGTTCTTCAAGACAGTACTTACGATCCGCTGCAGTTTGCTTCTTGTATGCGCAGGTCTTCCCGACTTGGGATTTGATTCCATACGATCCCGATGGTTGGAGCGAACGTATCATAAGACGAAAGAACTCCGTGAGGCGATTGGATTTTTCAGTTCTTCGCATCTCTCATCAGTTTCGAATCCCTTGTACGAAAACTTGATTTAGGGAGGAGGAGTCACATTCAGTTGCCCACAAACGAAGTAATCCATTCTGATTTTGAACCTGAAGAGATGACGCACAGCCAGAACGCTCTCTTATGGATTACTCTCAGCCAGTCGGAACGAGATTCCGACGGGTCCAGGCATGCCTACTCTAGCGGCAGTCAACTTGGCTTTAAGCCTGCGCGTTTTGTTGAATATGATCGGAGCGCAATCAGTTTTGGGAGAATGCGACTGAGGATCCAACTTGCACATCTCCAATTTCCTTCCATATTGTGGACTGTCAAGCATGCTTGGTGTTGAGCCTGATCAGCTTCGTGTTTATGCTATTTCTTTCTCATTGCGGGACAGAGCTCGATTATGGTTGAACAGTTTGATGCAACCGCTTATGCCTTCATGGGATTGCTCTCTCTCTTGCTTTCTACAAAGAAGTATTATCCTCCAGAGAAGACGCTCCAAATGCGTAGTAAAGTTCACTATTTACGCAAAATGTTTTGATGAGACCTATATGAGGACATGGGAGCGATACAAAGAATTGACATCGATATGTGTCCATCATTGGGTCTGGAGAGAAATGCGCTCTTGGTTCAGACTTTCTATAATGGTCATTGAACAGTGAATCTCGTATTATTCTCGATTGCGCGCAAATGGGAGGTTCATGAGTCAGACAGTCAATGCTGGATGGAAACTTATTGAGGAGATGGCCAATCATAACCTCAATATGCATACTCGAGCTTGTGGGCAAAGAAAACAGGCAAGCATGAGGCGATCAGATCACTTTATTAGCAGCTCAAGATATTCAAGCCTCAATCAGATAGTGGTGGGCATCAATATGAATCGATCAGCCTCAGTATGCAGCTGCTTCAGGACCGAGGAAATTGTACTGTGAAACGGTAGGAGGAATGGGACATCTAACTGGTGATGGTCAATCTCCTATGGGATCAAGTGTTGCGCGTTTCAAAATCGCCCCAATAATCCATACTCCAACAACATTACAATGAAGGCATGAGGAAATCATCCATATCTGTCCTACAAGAGTAACAATGTGTGAATCTCAACCAGTTTCACAGCAGCGCCGCCCACAACAACAGCAGTATCAGCCTCGATATCAGCGCCCCTCATCAGAAGTCGCAAGTACAATAGTTACTGACAACCAGCAGCAGCAGCCACAGCAAGGCCCCAGTAGCTAAATCCAGCATTGTTTGAGTTTAAAAAATATGATGTTTGCAGATGTAGAAGGATCAGGCTTCTATTGATACAGTTTCAAACCACAAGTCCAAAGAGATATCCAGTCCTTAGGTCACTCATAAATAAGCAATGGATACTTAAGTGGTGCAATTGGCCCTGCATCTAATGCAACAAAGGCAGCAGGGTGCCCTTCCTTCACAAACCGCAACAACCGAAGGATTAGTTCAATGCGATCACCCTCGCAATGGTACTAGCTACGTAGGTCCACCCATGCCTTGCAGTTGTTTGATAGCCCTTGATAGTGCCTCTAAGGAGGATGTTTGTAGATTGCCTGAGAAGGCTAGAATGGAGAAAAAGGCAAGGAAGTTTGATTGCAAAGCATAAGGGAGGAGGACTGGAAGCCAAAAACACCTCCTATTGCGGTGCCCCCTATTCAGCCTACCCTTTCCAGCTAGAGTAGCCAAGAAGACAGCGAAAGACCAGCAGTTCAGCAAGTTCCTTGATGTGGTAGAAATCTGCAGGTAAACTTTCCTTTCACTGAATTAGTAACCTCAAGTCCCTCTTATGCTAAAATTTTTGAAAGAACATGTTTGGACTAAAAAAGAGGGAGTTTAATGCGTGGTAGACTGTTGCTTTTTAACTGAACAGTGCCAGTGTATAATCAAAATAAGTTCTCTCACAAAGCTGAAAGATCTCTTGGAAGCTTTTCTATTCCATGTGATATAAGGTCTTTGCATATTGACCAAGGCATTGTGATTTGGGTGCTAGGTTTAGTTTCATGCCTTTGTCATTGCATATAACTTAATTGGGAGGATCTTAAAATGCACTAGTATAATTCTGCAGGTATGGCTGATCGTTTGTAAAATATCCCATGGGTTTTTTAGAGGATGTTCCTGTTCGTGTGGTAAGTTTTACATTCCTGTAGACTTTGTTGTGCTTGACATGGATGAGGATGCCATATTCCGATCATCTTAGGTCGACCTCCTTTCATACGGCAGGGCAATCATAGATGTGAAAATGGAAGGCTTACTGTTGATGTTGGGATGCAAAAGTGGTTTTAATCTTATCTAGTGCACTTAAGAGTCCATGTAGAAGCTTCCTGTTGCAGTATGATATATCTGATTTATTGTTCAGGATAACGTTCCTCGATCTCCTTATAGAGATTTCTGGAGGACATTTTGTGTTGTTGAGTCTCTTGCAGGTGAAGAGACCCGTGGTTGATGCTCTAGTCGCTGACTAGATGGCAAGGAGGAGAGCCGAAAGGCTAAGCTGATGCACTCCCCAGTGCATAGCTTCGGAGGTAACAAAGCCTGAATGAAACCCCTCCCCTCTACTCTGAAATATGTGTTTTTGATGATAAGGAGATGTACCCTGTGATTGTCAATGCTGCACTTGATGATGAGCAGCTTAAAAAGCTGTAGACGTTTTGTATTCATCGAAAAGCTCTTGGTAAGCATTTGATGATCTTAAGGTATTAGTCCAGATTTTGTATGCACAGGATTCATTGGAGAAGGCCATCGCCCTTGCATTCAAGGCCAGCGGAGATTAAATCCGAATATGCAAGAGGTGGTGAAGAAAGAGCGTAATGAAAATTGCTGATGCGGTATTATTTACCCCATTTTGATTCTAAGTGGGTGAGTCCCGTCAAGTTGTGCCTAAGAAGGGCGGGACTACTGTTGTGAAAAATGATAAAAATGAGTTGATTCCCACTAGAATTGTGACAGGATGGCGATGTGTATAGACTTTAGGCGCCTTAATTTGGCTACTAAAAGGATCACTTCCCCTTCCTTTATTGATCAGATGTTGAGGTTTGGCTTGCATAAGTTCTTTTGCTATTTGGATGGGTATTCGGGATTTATGCAAATTCCGATTCACCCTGAAGATCAGGAAAGACTACCTTTACATGTCCATATGGTACTGATCTATGGATTTTAGAGGTCTATCATGGAAGTCTTTTGGAATGTTAGTGGTAGTATGCTTCTGATTATGGATGCATGCATTGAGTAGCATCTGTCTAGAGTTCTGAAAAGATGCGAAGAGGTAAGTTTGGTGCTGAATTGGGAAAAGTGCCATTTTATGGTCACTGAAGGTGTTGTTCTTGGTCATCTTTGTCACTTCTAGGGCATACAAGTGGATAAAGTGCAAATGTGCAAGGTAAGTGGTAGAGCAACTTCCCCCTCCTGTTATGTTAAGGGTGCGCGAGTTCCTTGGTCATGCGGGATTTTATCGCCGCTTAATCAAGGATTCTCCAAGATTGCAAAGCCACTTACACAGTTGTTTGAAAGATGCCCCCTTTGTTTTTACTGATGAGTGTCTTGAGTCTTTGCAGGATAAAGCAGGCCCTTGATTTCAGCTCCATTGTGCAACCTCCTGATTGGAGCTTCCTTTGAGATTATGTGCGATGCGAGTGACTATGCATTGGTGCTGTTTGGGCCAAGGAAAAGGAGAAGGTCTTGCATGCTATCTATTATGCTAGCAAGACCTTGATGGAGCTCAGTTCACTATGCCACAACTGAGAAGGAGTTACTTGGTCGTTTATGCTCTTGATAAAGTTCGGAACCTACCTAGTAGGCTCGAAAGTCATTGTTTATACTGATCACGCAGCCTGAAGTATCTCCTTCCAAGATGAAGCAAAGCCTAGGCTCATTCGTGGATTCTCTTGCTACAGGAGTTCGATCTTGAAATTCGTGATAAAAGGGAGCAGAGAATTGTGGCCGATCACCTTTCGAGGATTCGGTTTGATGATAAGGATCGCTTTTCATTGATGATTCCTTTCCCAGACGATCATCTCATGTTCGTTGCTGCTACTACTCCATGGTTCGCAGATTTGCGCAATTATTTGGTGGGCCATGTACTTGCTGATGATTTGTCCTACCAACAGAAGAGAAATTCATGCATGATGTCAAGCAGTATTTCTGGGATGATCCTTATTTGTTCAAGCAATGTGCTGATGGTTTGTACAGAAGATGTGTTGCTGAATATGAGATGGTGTGCGTACTTGATCGTTGTCATAAATCTCCTTATGGTGGTCATGCTGGCGCATCGAAAACGGTGTTCACGGTCTTGCAATCTGGTTTCTATGGCCTATCATCTTTAAAGGATGCTAGATCTTTGTACTTCTGTGATGCTTTGTCAGCGGACGGGCAACATTTCTATGCGCCATGAGATGCCTCAGAATGGCAACTTGAAGTGGAAATCTTTTGATGTATGGGGCATTGATTATATGGACGTTTCCTTCATCTTAATGGAATCGTTTCATTCTTGTGGTGTTGATTTACGTGTCTAAGTGGGTTGAAGCAATCGCTTCTCCTACTAATGATGCAAGGTGGTCTTGAAGCTGTTTTAAAAAGATCATCTTCCGGCTTTGAGTTCCTAGAGCTGTCATAAGTGATGGTGGTTCTCATTTTCATGAGAGGCGCCTTGATACATTGCTGCGGAATATGGAGTACAACACATCGTACTGGACTTGCCTACCACCTCAAACTAGTGGGCAAGTTTGAAGTTTCTAACAGGGAAATCAAGTTCCATTCTTGAAAAGACTGTTGGCGAAGTCTAGGAAAGATTGGAGTACGAAACTTGATGATGCCTGTGGGCATACCGGACTGCATTTAAGACACCTATGGTACGTCCCATATCGCTTGGTCTATGGAAAGGCATGTCATTTGCCGGTTGACTGGATATAAGGCTTTTTGGGCAATCAAGAGCTCAATATGGATGCAAATTGGCTGGTGAGAAGCGCTTGCTGCAATTGAATGAGCTTGATGAGTTCCGTTTGGGAGCTTATGAAAGTTCTAAGCGCTATAAGGAGAAGACCAAGCGATGGCACGACAAGAAAATCTTAGATCGTGAGTTTGAGGTAGGGGACAAGTCTTATTGTTCAATTCAAGTTAAACTCTTTCTTGGAAAGTTGAAGTCGAGATGGACCGTCCCTAACTGTCACCTTGTATTGAGTAAATTTGGTTCGATTGAGATTATGAATGAAAAGGTGAAAGTCAAGTAAATGGCCAGCGATTGAAGTTGTATCATGAGGGCGCTATGGTGGGTCTTGCGGAGGTTTTGTACCTCGAGGACGTATCATCCTGAAGGCGTTCGGGGAGTAATACGTCAGGCTCGGGACGTTAAACAATGCGCTTTGCGGGAGGCAACCCGTATTTTAATTTTGTAAATGTAAGTTGTGTAGCTAGTGTTGTATAGTTAGTAGAAGCTTTTGTGTGAGTGAGGAGGAGGGAATTGATTGAATTTTGGCTAAGTGTGCAGGTATTGCAAGATGCTCGCAGGGCAAACCGATCGGTTTGGGTCGGATAGGTCGTTTTGGTCGATCGATGCGTGGCAAGAGAAATTGAGATTCAGAGGCCAAACGATCGGTTTGGGTCTAAACCGATCGGTTTGGGGATCGGTTTGATCACGATCGACTGCGAGACGAATGTAACATCCTCAACGATAGGTCAAACGATCGGTTTGTCAAAACCGATCGGTTACCCATGTGTTTGTCTGGGTCGATCGGATTGGAAATCTGAGCAATAATTAATCTAACCCAAACCGATCGGTTAGGTCAACCGATCGGTTTGGGTGGTAGGATTTGGTTTAGTCGATCGACTGCGATGACAAGGAATTTGGGGGCATACCAAACCGATCGGTTCAGGTCAAACCGATCGGTTTGGTGGGTAGGTTAATGAGTCGATCGACTTGCGTTGAGCATTGGGAATTATAATGCGCCAGGACAAGGCTCGATCGAGGTCAGTGTCAACCGAGTCGGTTTGGCTGGTAGGTTTTAATTGGGTCGATGATTCGAGAGCTTTGTGGAATTATTGGACGAACGCCAAACCGATCGGTTTAAGTCAAACCGATCGGTTTGAGTGGATGCGGATTCGTATTAAGTCGATTCGATGTGTCGGAGAAAAGGATTGACAGATTGGAAGCCGCAAATCCGATCGTTCAGGTCAAAAACGATCGGTTTGGGTCTGAAATTTTGCCAGGGAATCTTGCTCTGCATTGGTTCCTGCGGATTACATCTATCCTTAATACCTCAACCAACGGCTCTATCCTCTCCTTACTTTTCTGATTTCATGCCATATCTTCACTCATTCTATCATATTTTTCATATCTTCATCTCTTAACCATTCTCCAAACACCCATAGCCTCCATTAACACCAATCTTCAAACACTTCATAACTCCCTCAATGCCAATTTGCTGTCAATTACTGCTATAGTGAACCATAGCTCTAGATTCTTTAATTATATAGTTTAATTTCTCCTGTTAATCATTGTCATTAGTCTTAGTTAWTCTTAATCACAAACCAACGTTTCTCTTGTTAGTTTAGATGCTTTTATTCAATTATTCAGTAGTTGTTGTTTCCTCGTGGATACGATCCTGTTACCACTAGCTGCAGGTTAGTCTTAATAGGTATTTTTGATAGGTACGCGACAAGCCTATCACAAGCATCGCCAAATTAAAAGCTCGTAAATTCCGAAACCCCAAACCACCCGCATTCTTTGACGCATACAATCTTTCCAATTCAACCCATGCCACCTTCTATTCATCCTTCCGTTGTCCCCAGAAGAAACTACGACAAAGCCGTTCAATATCATCTAATATTGCACATGGGATATCAAARCACTGCATAGCATATGTTGGGATGGCCTAAGCAACCGTCTTGATTAAGAGTTCCCTACCAGCTTGAGATAAAAGTCCTTCCTTCCATCCTTTGAGCTTCTTAAGGACTCTTTCCTTAACTGATTGGAAAATTATTTTTTTGAGCTACCAACATGAGTAGGAAGACCCAAATATTTCTCATGAGCATCAACCGCCTTTAATGACAACTTCATGTGAAGAATTTCTTTCTTTTGAGAATCAATATTTCGGTTAAATGACACTTCCGATTTTTCTATATTAAGCTTTTGTCCCGAAGCAGCTTCATAAATAGAGAGGATTTCATTTATGTTGTCAACTTCTTGTTCATTTGCCCGGAGGAACAAAACACTATCATCTGCAAAGAACAAATGGGAAATCGGGGGGACACGATTTCCAATTTTAAGGCCATGAATTTCCTTCCGAGCTTCGGCATCTCGAAGTAAAGAGGAAAAGCCCTCCACACATAAAATAAAAAGAAAAGGGTATAAAGGATCCCCTTGTCGGAGCCCTCTAGTTGGACGAAAAGATCTAGCAGGTTGACCATTGACAAGCAGAGATAAAGAAGTGGACCGGACACAATCCATAACAGAAGTCACAAAGGAGTCTGGAAAACCGAATTGTCCCATCATACCTTCCAAGAAGCACCATTCAACCCTATCGTAGGCCTTACTCATATAATGTTTTAGTCCCATATAGCCTTCCTTACCAGTTTTCTTCTTACGAAGGTAATGAAAACACTCATAAGCAATCAAAATGTTGTCCGTAATTAATCGACCCGACACAAAGCCACTTTGGCTTTCATGAATAACATCCGGCAGGACAAGCTTAAGACGATTAGCCAACAGTTTAGAAACCAACTTATACAGAACATTACACAAACTTATTGGCCTATAGTCGACAGGAGATTCACATATTTTCTTTTTCGGAATTAAAGCTATGTAGGTCTGATTAATAGAACCAATATTATCATGACCATTTAAAAGAGCAAGCACTTTATCAATAACATCCGTACTAATCGTTGACCAAAACTTTTGATAAAAGAAAGCACACATACCATACGGTCCCGACGCTTTGGTAGGATGCATTTGGTTTAGAGCTGATACGACCTCGTCACCTGTGTAAGGTTGTTGTAGAAGACTACTCATATCATCCGTGATCAAAGATGAGACACAATTAAGAACTGGATCCATATCCACAGTAGCATTCCCACAAAACAAATTTTCAAAGTGCTGAGTCATTACTTCCATAATGTCCTTTTCCTCTTCATACCAAATACCAGCTTCATATTTGATTGATATAATATTATTACGTTGCCTTCTTTGCTTACCCTTATTGTGGAAGAACTTGGTATTTTTGTCACCATTTTTCAACCACTCTTGCCGATTCCGTTGTTTCCAGTACAACTCCTCTCTTGCTTCCAATTCATCCAAACGTGCATCAATGGCTAGCAATTGGTTAATCACCTCCTCCGTTTGGGGCTCCTCCATTAATGTTTTCATTTGTTGTGTACAGTCCCTAATTTCCTTATGAAAATCACGAAACCTATCCTTACTCCATTGGTTGAGATTTGCAGCTATTCTCACAATATTGGTTGTCACGTCTGCTCCATTCTCCCATCCACTCAAAACAATCTCAGCACACGAATCATCCCTAACCCATATTTCCTCAAATCGGAAGAGCTTACGTTTTTTCTTTCCCTTCTGGACAAAAACAATTGGACAAATGGTAATACATAGGGGCAAATGATCCAATCTACGTTTCTCAAGATGCGACACGAACAATCCCCCATACTTATCCTTCCAGCATTGAGTGGCTAGAAAACGATCCAACCGCTCTTGAAGATTCTTCTCACCTCCCTAATTGTTTGTCCACGTAAATTTGTGGCCTGTAAAATTTAAGTCCAACAGCTCACAAGTATCCACAGCGTCACGAAACATAGATGCAAGCTTGAAATCAAACTCTGCTCCCCCCTGTTTTTCATCCGCCCATAATATGAGGTTCCAGTCACCTCCGAAAAGCCATGGTTTCGAACCCAAAGTAGCCAAATGCTGAATTAAATGTAGTGTTTTGGGTTTGTTTTCCTCCTCCGGATGTCCATAAATACCCGTAAACCTCCAGCAGCAACCATCCTCACTCCGAATGTCAACATCAATGTGATTAGGGGATAAAGAGTTCAAAGCAACTTCCCACTCATTTTTCCAAAGAATGGCTAAACCACCACCCATTCTCCTGGCCTCACCCACACAACCATAAGAMATTACACCATCGAACTTAAGCTTCATTTTAATGCGTTCCAATTCATTCGAGTGTAGCTTGGTCTCTTGAAGAAAGACCAAAATGGGATTTTGAATCATCACAATGCGTTTTAAAGCATTGATTGCCTTGGGGTACCCCAACCCTCGGCAATTCCATGCAAGGAGCTTCATTGGATAGTAAGGCCATCATGGCTGGCCGCGYCGTCGATTTGCATCTCATAATCTGTCATCACAGAAGCTTTCTACATGTCACTCCTTCCTTCGTTCACGACATAGTTATCCCCAGCTGAAAAATTCCCCTTATTTATTCTTCCTCTTTTAGAAAAACTCCCGGTAGCCTCAATAGTTACCTCCTGATCATTAACCGCCGCCGCAATTTTTAGAGTTTAGCTTGATTTTGATCTCTTGTCACTCTCCTCATTACTCCTGTATGTATTATTTGGAGTATCAAAGGTGAGTTTCTTACGTGCCTTATTAGACCTCAGGCTCTCCTTTAACTCATTACACCGACGAATTTCCTCCTCCCTTTGTGAGTCATGCACTGGAGACGCTTTAAGCCAGTTCCCATAAGGCAATTCCACCATCGGAATAATTGATTCATCATAATGTACACACTGCTGGAAATTATGCCCAAGACAACCACACGCATGACAAAAATCCATAAGACGTTCGTATTTGAATTTAATTTTTTTTGGTCCATCCTTCGTACTAATTTTTGTCCAGCGTTTAAAGGGCTTCGAAATATTCATATTAACCCTAAATCTCATATATTTGCTCCATGCCAAAGGGTCAGAATCATCAAATTCTAAAAAATCACCCATACTAGCAGCTAGGGACATAGCCAATGTTGAAGTGTGTTTTGTAAGTGGAACATCATATGCACGAACCCAGAAACGTACCATAGTGAACTCCATTTCAGAGGGTTGGGTACTCTCATCTATTTGCTGCACGAGTAGAGGATAGCCTCTGAATGACCACGGGCCTCCTACCAGTACTTTCATTTTATCGAGCATTGAAAAAAACTGGAATATGAAGACATTAGGTGCAACCTCTCGAATAACCATGCCTTTTCCGAGACGCCAAGCCACTCGTAAAGCACTTTGCAATGCTTCAACACTGAACGGATTATCAGTGAAGACCTTCCCAATTAAGCATAGGTTCAATTGCTCTTGAACAATCTCCTCTTCTTCGTCTTCCTCGCACTCGATAATTGCATCCTCCTCTTCCGTCATAGTTAATCCTTTAAGTTTATCTTCTAAATTTTCCATTGAAAAAATACACACCAGAACCACAGAATAAATCGTGGGAGAATTGATGTTAAAAACACCAGACCTTACTTCAAATTGATTGAAGAAGCATGAATAGGATTCTACAAAACCCTAGGTACGGAAAGAAACCCTAGTGTTTAGAGAGGAAAAAATCATAGTAACACATGATCACATCCATGTATATAGTTATAGATTAATTTTATTTAGTATACTCTTTCTTATTTTTTTTCTTAATTATATCTTATAGAAAGATAAAGTTTTAAAAATTATCTTGTGCGACAATGACAAGTCGGCAAAGATGGGTAACATTTAATAGAAGAGATAAACAAAAAAAAATTAAAAATTAAAAGCAACATTAAATTGTTAGAATTGCATGAGGATAAATAATAAAAAAAATTAATTATTTTTTGAGAAGTTGTATATTGTATGCATCGGATGCACAATAAATTTACTGTACACTAAGCATATAGTGACCCGTTTAATCTATATAGTAACTAAATCTTCACTTTACATTAATATATTAATAAATAATAAAGGCAATCCGTCTTGCGTGGACCCGGTCTACAGTAACTTTATTGTGAACCCAAACAACTCACGTGATATTTATTAACTCAACCTAAGCCTTTTCCTTTCTTTCCTCAACAACAAACCAGTAAACAATATTGTGTATTTTAATATTGTGTATTTTAATAATATTGTGTGATACTACTTATTTCGGAACGATATATTTATATCTTATATTATACTATACTTTTGTATCATATACTTAATTCTTATATTTATGTACTTTGTATATATTGTTACTTTAACGATAGATGCATTTTTTATCATATATTTATATTTATACATGTGGTGTATATTAATATACTTTCGAATGGATATTGTACCTTAATACCAATATAATGTGCTTACTCTGATATACTATTTATTTCTTATACTTGTGTATAACATTATGGTCTTTTGAATGATATTGTGTATTTAATCGATTTATAATGTACTTTTAATATTATATACTTATATCTTATAACTTCGTGTGTTATTATATACTTCTAAATGTTAATTGTGTATTTTTATCAGCTATAAATACTTTTCGTATCATATACTTATATCTTATTGATGTTGGCAACTGGAAATCCCTGCCAGTGTCTCCCAAATTCTGGGTCAAAATGATCCACGTGGCAAACGCCACGTATTTATTAAAAAATCCGAACCAGAACGGGACGGAGAAACCGCGTTTCTACGCTAAAAACAGTAAGTAAGGACGTCGGAAGGCACGGATGGATGACAAGTGTCACATCCAAGTGGTTCTTGGTTTTTGAGGGATCCTATAAATACGGCCAAAAACCAAGGAAAACCATTACCTCAATAGCATTTATTGCAAAACTCCCAAACTACTTTTCTCTCTCTAGCTTTGGCATCTTTTATTCCCTAAACTCCCATACTTCTTGGCAATCGGAGGAGATAATCCAAATAGGATTAAATTCTCCTTTGTGCAGGTTGCCAAGAGTCAGATTTCTCCCGCCAGGAGTCTAGGAAAGCGAAGAGCAAGTCTACGGCATATAGAAGGTAGCTTCCGAGGTAGAATTGACGGGAAGCTCCCACCTCTCCTCACACCCAGAGCTAGGCGACTACTGTACGCCAGCGCACTCATGACCAATTTACTTGCTACGAACACTTATACTTGTGTGTGATATTATGTACTTTTGAACTGATTTTTGTAATTTTCATACGATATAACGTACTTTGTATTTTAATACATCATATCTTGTGATATTTGTACTTTTGTATATTAGTGTACTTTAATATTGATCCCATATATTTCTGTATTGTATACTTATTTCTCCTAATACTTGTTTTGTTATTATGTATTTTCTGAATATATTGTGTATGCTCTTACGTTATATGTTACCTTTCGGTATCATGTAGGTATCATATACTTATATACAGTATTATATTTGTGTGTGATATTATGTACTTCCGATATGATATAATGTATTTATGTGTCATATAATATTCTCTACAATATATCTTATATTTGTATATAATATAATGTATTTTTGTATTATATAATATATTTTACTTTATATTTATGATATACTTTACATTATATTACTTTGGATTTATCATTTATTAACCAAAATCCAATTTAGTCACTTTAACATACCATCTCAAGACAAGTTGCTCCATTTTCTCTGTCAACTTCTTGCTCCATTTTCTGTCAACTTCTTGCTCCATTTTTGCTGTCAAATTATTTCTCCATTTTCTCCCACAAACAAGGAAAAAAACAACCAACGACATGCAATTTAAAATTGATAAAGACTTCAAACAAGCCCAAGTCGATAAGCTCATTGAATTTTTTTTACTGTACGTATTGCCATGAATATCAAGATCCAAGCTCTTGATACTTTTGGATTTTCGGAAAGACATTAAGTTTTCCTCTCTAAGTTTACACCTTGCCAATCTTTTGAGAATTTTTGCAAACAAAATTGAAAAAATTAGGCTTTTAAATGAAGATTGATTTAGTTAGAAGCCATAAAAATGGGGGAAATTGAGGAGAGAGAAAGTTAAAATTTAGGGATTTCATTTGAAAGTGGTTGTTTAATGAATATGAGATGTTGTAGTTGTTTGAAAAATCTGAGATGTTGAAGAAATATGAGGGAGGTTATATATAATATATTTAGTTATTTAGTAAAAGAAGAGGGGTATTGTGAGAGGAATCTCACGTGACTTAATTTGGGTCCACAATAAATTATTGTGAACCGGGTCCATTAAAATCTTTGTATAATAAAGATCACTATATTGATCAAAATGGTTACTATATTGACCCAAATGATTCATCTAATCTGGTGCACAATAAATTTATTGTGCACTCGATGCACCTAATATATACTCTGTCTTATTTTTTAATGTACTAGTTTGCAGGCCGGTTTAGAGAATTAAACGTGATAATTAGGAGGGGGGAAAAAATGTACAATGATTATAAATGATGGAAATTAAACCATGATCACTGTAATATAGAAAGCTAGTTATATCTAGATATTCTTAAAGATACTTATAATATATGCAAAATATATAAAATTTAGTTTTTTTTTTGTTATAGCAGCAAGTTTGGTAAATACTTTTAAAAGTAGATGGACATTGCCATTTGCCACATTGGTAAATACGTAGTAGTTTTTAAGAATTAGCTATGTTGATAAAAGACTCTGTTTTCGGATCGTGTTTGTGTCGTATTTTTCGTGTTATGTAAACTTTTTACCAGTGCTAAATGTTCACTATTTTTTATTGGGTTTGAGTTTTAAGCCTAAGTAATACTTTTTAATTAATTTTTAGTTTTTAAAGTTTTATGTCATTTCAAGTTGGTTTCGTGTCTAAAATTTCAATCTAAACCTAATGCATATAATTTCAAATAAAAATGTTGAGCATTTATATTATTGAGTGGAAATGTGACAGATAATGATTAAATGCATGGTTATAGAAATTTAACATGAAAGTCATGTCCACGGGCCGCATGGTTGGACAACGGCTTAAAGATGTATGTTTAGACTATTTTTATGTTATTTTACTGATTTTCATCAATATTTTTATACTACTGCATTTTTTTTTTCAACGTATCCTTATAACTATTACTAACCATAATTTATTCTCCTTGAATTTACTTTTACTTGACATAATTACTCAATCAATCATCATAATAACTCTACTAAAGCACATAGTCCGTTCTAACTCTATAACTGACATGTGTCGCTTTGTCGTTCACTTCTTTACCGCCCATTTTTCCTAGACTATATTATTTTTGAAATTAAATATATTTTATACTTTAAAATATCCTCAAAATATAAATTTATTATTAATTTTTGGAAATTCAACAAACCATATTTTTTACGAAAATATATGTGAAAATATCGTGACATTTAAGTATGATATCACATATAATTTGGTATGATCTTCTAAGTTAAAATATTTGTTATGACTTTACTAAAATATTTGATATAACATACATATCCTTACAATAGTAAAAGGAGGATGGGTAGTTACTGTTCATTTGAACAGTACGCTACCCATTTTACCCTTGTTATTTCCAAAAAATAACAACCGCATGCCATCATTTTGTTTAAATTAAATCAGCTTCATTCCAGTTTGTTGCCACTACACTCCCACCGCTTTCCCCGGCTTCATTCCACCATTGTTGCCATCCATTTTCGCCGATACTGACGTGCCATTCTCGCCGCCGTTCACGCCGTGGTCGCCATGTCAACCGCATGCGACCAATGGGACGACAAAATGGCTTC
>SNQN01002846.1:7672-68111 GCA_008642245.1 Bassia scoparia
AAGAAGTTTTGCCTTCCAAACTTATTAGTTTTTTATTTTCATTTTTACATTATATTTATTTGTTTAGCAATTTCCTAGATGCATTTATTTCATTGATATCATTTTAATCATATTATTATGCAAATACCTTTTTTAACTTTATTATTCTTAAGAATTAGTATATTAAATTAATTTGATTAATTTATCATTTTCAAATTTTAATTAATATAGTTACTACTCCATAATTCATATTTCTTAATTACAATTGTTCATTTTTTTAATCGAACCGACCATTTGCTCGGATCATCTAGTATCTATATTCTATTACTAAAGCAATCTCCACTATTCCATTTTCCCTTCCAAAATTCCTTCTTAATTTTATCTAATAAATGATTACATAAAAAACATGAAAAAATTAATGACTACGGATACTAGATATGAATTATACTTTATATTTATTTTAATTTAAACTATCAACATGATTACTTAAGCTATAATTAGAATTATTTACCATAAATATAATCTAAATTATTTTACATGATTTTATTTTAAAAACAAACAAAAATATTTATGTTATTTAGGGTACAAAATATTTATGTAAAAGTACTGCTCTACACATATATTGAGAGTATTTAAAATCGAGTATTTACTCGGAAATTATCTAGTTATTACAAGTACGGAGTATAAATTTTGATTGAATCTGTTGAGTTTACCTTATTATTACTCATCCGAACTTGCCTAATTTATTATTTTTTATGTGAACTTATTTGCACTTAGTTGAACATACCTTTTGTTATTCAATGCAATGAGATTGACAAATGCATATGAGTACCTTTCATGAAATACTGTACCACCCAAGCTCAATGGCTATGCAAATGTCTCTCCAGTCTCCACTACTGATTACTGAATCAACTACTTTCTGTAAAGCTTCCTGTGTGTACCTATGCTATGCTAGAGACGGATGAGAAGACAGATTGGTGGCATTGTGTAGCTACTGTAGGAATGATGTTCTTACAATTATGTGTGATAATTCTGATGTATGAATATGAATGTGCAGGGAAGTGAAAATCGTTCGAGTATAGTGTCCTTGAATTGGGGCAAAACAGTTTCCCAACACTGACCACTTCTCGCCGTCACTTAATCTGTGATGTATGTCTCTCTGAATACGGAGTACTTATTACTGTGACTGCTTGTAATTATGGAAAGGTGTTTTAATTTGCAGGCTAAGAAGGAGACAGTTGACAAAGTATGCGAAATTGTCAAGGAGAAATTGGCTTTAGGAGATGACGCTGAGATTACTGCTGATTCTGAGTTCAGTAAACTTGGCGCTGATTCTTTGGACACGGTATTATATTTCCCTTCCTGCTTTGTTTATCCTTATATCCATCATGTTCGATCAATACGAGCGCTAGGGTGATTATCATCCTGCTCGTGAGTCACTCGAGCTCTTAAAAGCTGAATTGAACTAAGAGCAAGAAATCTTTACAAGTCATCACATGACTCATGAGGAGCATATAGGCGCTAACACGGAAAACTTATGAATATATGCACATAATTATGAGAGTTTAATAAAATCAATGATTTTGTATGTCCGATGACAGTATGACTAGCACATTATTCGATAAAAGTATAAAACTGTTAGTGGGCATTAATTGCAGGTTGAGATAGTAAGACCTGGAAGAAGAGTTTGGAATCAATGTGGATGAAGACAGAGCTCAAGAAATATCAACCATCCAACAAGCCGCCGATGTATCGACTCTCTCTCGAGAAAAAATAAGCTGCGCCTACTGAACCCAACTCATCAGTCACAAATTAGAGATTATTCTTATTTTTTACTCATTTTAAGGCTTTCAGAAATTTCAAGAATTGATTTTCTTTTATTGAGAATAATGAGTTTCCAAATTTTGAGATTTTTGTTTGTGTTAACTGTTAAGCAAGACAGCATTATTATTGATTATTAAAAGTACTGGCAATTTGTCATCCATGTATATTAGTTTAGCACTTTGCAAAACAGACTTCAGGTTACTGACGTTTTTAGGGAAAGTGGTGTATGAAAGTTTTACAAAATAAACGCGTTGCGGGGATCGACCCGGTCACCCGCGTGACAGGCGGGAATACTTACCACTATACTACAACGACAACTTATTAACAGTGCAGTTAATTGCAGTATTTGGCTGTAATTGAAGAACTTTTCCTACACTGTCAAACCTAAAGTCCATCATACACAGCCCTCATGATCAGTTCTAATCTCATTACGCCAAGACCGACCTCATCAGTCCTCTACTCAGAAGTTTAGAACAGCTTACTTGCCATACAAACTATAAAGTATAAATTAGTTTTATATAGATCAAAGTACGGTAGATTATTGCGATTTCTTGGAAAAATCATGTAGTAAATGTGAATATTTTGTTGATAATTGTCAATTTCAAGTTTTGATTTGGCATGATTTTGTGAAATTAAAAATTATTAATGTAACTCATGTAGTAAATGTGAATATTTTGTTGATAATTTTCCAACGTCAAGTTTGCGATTTTGCACGATTATGTGAAATTAAAAATTATTTAATGGGAAAAATAAAAGCGGGGAAAAATAAAAGCGCCGTTGCGGGATCGAACCCGGTCACCCGCGTGACAGGCGGGAATACTTACCACTATACTACAAACGACTTCTGTTGATTAAACTAAACACTTGCTCAATTTACTTATTTTCTTCGATAGCTGCGAAGTGTGAATTCGAGGAACGTTGACTTTGGGGTACTTCGACATTTCAAGTTGGCGTATGTAATCAGATTCTGAAACATTTCTTTGGAGTACGCAAATTAATTGAAATTCTACTTTATTGTCTTCTTTTTCACAACAAGTACATCATACTCGTAAGTCGTAATACATTCTTAAATATTAACAGTTGACTTTATAATGGTCATTTTAGAAATTAGGATCATGATTGGCTAACTTATAGGGTTGACAATTCTCCTAGTATTGATTCTCATTGGTTTAGAATACATTAAAGTGTAATATTATACTAATTCTCACACTAATTATTGTACATATATTATTATCATCATCTTTATTTCACGCATTCTGAGAAAAGATTTAACATGGTAAACGATCAATTAATCAAAAATTTTAGCACAATAAACTTATCATCCTATCTTCATTGTGTTAAACTATTTAGACTAATTTGCTTGTTTGCCTTGTTAATCTTTTCATAAAAATACGTGAAAATTCAATTATTACTTTTAGGCAAAAGCTAACAAGCGCCCCTAGAGTGTTAGATAAGACAACCAAAAATGGAAATATTAAATGAATATAAACATTAATTACACGATTGATGTGTGAATTCGGCATGCATCCCAGTTTAATGTTTAATGTCATTTTAGGAAATATATTTATAACTTATCTAAGTCCCGGGCGTCCATTAGCAATATCGTTACTTTATTGCGTTTCGGAGGAATATTTGTTATGAAAGATTGTATTGTATAAGATATAATAGTCCAGGAATGAACCGTGCAATATATGTATGATATTTATTAAATTTATTCACAAGAGCTCTAATACAGATTATGATATAATTAAAATTAAATTTAATATGTGTAGGGGATTTTGACTCCTACACATATAAAATTTAATTTTATTTGTATGATATTTACTAAATTTACTCACAAGAGCTCTAATAAAGCTTTTATTGAGTTTACGTAATGTTTGACTCCTCCGCAGGGATTATCAATTTCTCCTTTACGTTAGCCTCGACAAAGTTGATGTACGGGCAAAGATTGCTTTGTGTGTTCTAAGGGCGAGGATCTAGTTCTTTCACATTGGAACAAACTCAGGGCTTGGATTATCAGCCTCCTTGTCTACACTTGATTCGTCATTATCCTCGCCTTTCCTTTAACCTCTTCGAAAAAGGGACAAGCGAGAGGTCATCCATGTCATCGCCGATTTTGCCTCTATCTTAGCGTCTAGGGCAGCCTTGAAATCCTCATCCTCGACTTTTTTGCGCCTCGCCTTGAGGTACTGGAAGTTTGCTCTCTTCCGTATCCTCATGGATTTGGTCTTTGGGTCCGCCCTTTTGGCTACGTGTTTTCTACGAGCATTATTGTATCCTGCACAGGCAGAATGTCAAGGATGGGACAATGGCTTATTTATGGAGGATCGTATGCGAAGGGTTGAAGAGCACTCAGTCGCAATCGAATTCGTCTGGGCTCTTCAAAGCCCCCTAACTCTACACTTTAAAGAGTCTGTTGATCTCGCATCACTCATATTTATTACTTTGATCATAAAAATAATAAAGAATAAGGTGCGAAGAAAGTAAAAGTGCGATCAGTGCCTGGTATGTGAGCTGAATTGCGAAGTTAATAGGTTCGGAAGTGCGAGCGTGTGGAGTCGGTTGGTTAAAGTGCGAACTCAAACAATTTAAAATGCGAGAGTAGAGAGTGAAGTGCGAAAGCAGCAAATTTCCAGAGAAAATTTAGAGCGAAAACTCTCCGCCTCTCTCCCCTCGCTCTATTTATAGAGAGAGGATGCTTTGGGCTCCAAGATTCGAAATTCAAAATCCTCCTTTGAGCGAGAAATTAAAGAAAAGGGGGGAGGGGGGGCATTTCCTACTCTCTAGCTAGCGAGTCCTCTTGCAGAATTGGCTCCTCGATCAGATTCCAAAAAAATAAAATTATCAAGCGATACACCTATGTACGTTTCATTGTATTACGAAGTCGTTACTTTGAGATGTCATGGGCAAACACCCTTTAAGACTAATGACATTGAGGTCTTTGAGGGGAAATGATGTGCCCATGAAATCCACTAGCCACGTGTCCACTCATTATAGGATCACCGATCTAGGTGACAAATGTTATGGGTAAATTAAATAAATCAGATAAGAAACAGATCAAGATCAAATGTCCGTACACCAAAGTGCAGTGGTAGTAATGGCTAATCAATGGTGTGGATGGGTGACAAGTGTCATACATCCAAGTTTCCAAGGATTTAACCTATAATACCCGAAAGCTCATTATTAGACACCATTAATATTCTTCAACAATCAACCAATTGAGAGCATATCTCTCTACTTTCTCTCTCTCATTCTCCTAGCATATTTACTCCCTAATCCCGTACTTAGTATCGAATGGAGATAATCCGAATAGGATTATTCTCCTTTGTGCAAGTGCCAAGGAGGTGTAGCACGTTCAAGGTGCTAAGGACTTGAAAATTAAAGTGCCAAGGACTTAGACTCAACTTGATCTCAACCTAGCTAAGTAGGAAGTGCCAAGGTTCCACACATATGTTCAACAGATGTCAGCTCTCTCAAAGTAGCATTGATGAGAAGCCTTCACCCTCTCTCAACCAGAAGTTGAGGAATATTGTAGTGAAGCACAGTGCTCTTGCTACAACAAGGTAATGGAATATGTAGCTCTAGGACTATGAGTTTGTTTATTCGGTTTATTTTTACCCCTTTTTTATTCTTCAACAATCAATCAATTGAGAGCATCTCTCTCTACTTTCTCTCTCCAATTCTCTCTAGTTTATGTTACCCCCTAAATTCTCGTACTTACTTAAGTATCGTATGGGAGATAATCCTGATGTGGATTTATAAGCAAGATGCTCACAAATCCTCGAATACCAACAATTAAGGACGAATTGTTGATATTTCCAAAGGATGAGAATAAAACGAATGAAAATAACTTCAAACTCCCGGACCAACCATAGAATGAAGGATCTTAACTCACAAAGTGGAACCAGCTCCAAAGAAGCAACCGGCAATGTGCTAATCAAGTGAATTTCCGGAACAACCACAAAACTCACAAGGTTTTTCTCTAAATTAACAAAGAGGAATTTTTTGACAAGAATAAACTGATTTTTCCTTAAAAAGAATTCGAACCTATTTATTAATACAAATAATATCTAAAACTAACTAAGATATTTATGGAAAGATATAAATCTTATCCAAAAAATAATCCTAACTAAATATCCTAAAATATCCTAATAATATCTAGTTAAAACTAACCCTAACCGAAATCTAGATATTTATCCTAACAAATCAGAATAATATCCTAACTAACAAATACCTAACAAAATAATCTAATAATATCTTAACGATTTCGACAATAATAATAAAATAAGCTAATAATAATGATCTAATCCCTATCAGATCAAATCAAATAGGATTATTCTCCTTTGTGCAAGTGTCAAGGAGGTGTAGCACGTTCAAGGTGCTAAGGACTTGAAAAGTGCCAAGGACTTAGACTCAACTTGATCTCACCTAGCTAAGCAGGAAAAGTGCCAAGGTTCCACACATATGTTCAACAGATGTCATAGATCAGCACTCTCAAAGTAGCATTGATGGGAAGCCTCCACCCCTCTCTCAACCCAAAAGTTGAAGAAACATTGTAGCGAAGCACATTGCTCTTGCTACAGCAAGGGACGTAATGGAATATGTAGCTCTAGGGCTATGAGTTTGTTTTTTTGGTTTATTTTTACCCCTTTTTTATGGTGGGGAAGGGAGTTCAATAATTCAAAAATAAGTTGAAAATAACAAATTTTATTATTCTCTCTGATGCAAATGAAAATACAATAAGTTCAAAGAAGTTAAGTAAGTTAAAAAAAATTCATAAGATAAGTAAAAATAGGTCGTCAATAGAACATAACATTATATATGTACTAGTTTTTTAGCACGCAATGCGTGCATGACGTTTTAAAATTATCTTAAGTGAACAATAATAGAAAAGTATTGGCTATTGGATGGTTGACTTAATTTTTTATACTACTTAGTATTATATAGATAAATTAGTAAGTTAATACCATGTTTATTTATTTATTATTTATACCACAATTTAAGTTTCTTATTTGATCATCAAAGTGTTTAATGTCAATTTAATTCAAAATTTAAAAATGTTCCATTATTAACTTGTGCTTAAATATTACACATGGTAAATTGATGTACCATACTTGAATTTTGTGGTTGTTTTTTTATAGGTATTATTTTGAAATTTTGTGGAATATTCCTCTATTGATTGATTGTTGATTTTTAGGCAGTTATTTAGCTTTGATGCAATTGTAATTTGCAATGGAGGGGTAGGGTGGTAATCGGAGGACACCACCGCGACCTCCATTTCCTTATATAATAGAGATTGATGTGAGATTTTGAGCTAATGGTTGTAAGTTTTAAATTTTTAATAAGCAATGAAATTGTGGAACGTATGTTAAGCGGAATTGGTCTAATATAATAATTTTTAATTTTAATAATATTGTCTTGTAAAGTTGTAAGTAAATTGTTTTTTTCTTGATGATTTTTTAGGCAATTTTTTATAGATTTCATGGAAGATGTCTTGTCTCTATGAATTGATTTTGGCAGTTTTTTTTTAAATGTCGTGATGTGTATTATTGATTTGTTAAAGGTTGATGACATTGTATTGTTAATTTGGGTAAGGGAGGGGGGAGGTCGTAATTCAGGGGACACCACTACGACCTCCCCTTCATTCTCTTATATAATAGAGATAAGTATGATAATATTGTTACTCTCCAAAAGGACAAAATTTTTGATTCGTGATAATTTACACATAATCATGGTAAAAAAAAAGCTCATTTATCAATTTTACAACTTTTAGCATCTTCTTTGACGTTGAACAATTCCTTAAAATTAATTAAATATGAGAATCTTAATATTTCTTTAGTTCTTTATTTTATGTTTCACAATTTCCTTAAATTAAAGTGGAGAAATCTTAATATGCACATATTGTTGATTGATGTTTTCTTATTTCCTTCCATTTTTGTTTACCTAGTCAATTAGAACAATTCTATTTAAATTCACCTACAGTCTATGTTGTAATACTATGTCTGTTTTTCTCTAGTACTACACTACTACTACCTCCTCCGCCATTAATTGCATTGCCATCCTATCATTTGCCTCTTTCGCAACAAGTTAACAAGTGTGTGATTAGCAGCTAACACATAAATATGTGAATTCCAACTAACCATGATCAGAAGTTGCGGTTTCCGAGTAGTGACGTTCCAGGCAAGGCCATCCGTGATCCGTGTGACTTCGGCCATGCCACCACCAGGACGACGACACGAAAAGTCATAGAAAATCAGCAGCTCAAAGGCGTTGGCTCAAGTAATGCTTAGTAATGAGGTACCACTGATGATATTTTGCAAGAATATGGTACTGGAATCTTACTTTGCATTCTGGCTTAAATTCTCATCTATGACTTTGCAGGTATATATGTATAAATAAGTACTATAGTTCCTATGACTTTATAAACTATGTTTGCTATTAACTCACCCTCCTCGTAGTTGTTAGATGGTGGTTCAACTAATTTATGCATAACCAAATCTATTTTTCCAAGGTAAAAAACATCACATATTATTTTTTTTATTTTTATATGTAGCACATATTAGAGACGAAGTTTATTATCTTTCTCCATTCGCTCTGGATTTTTTATTTGGTGGTCTACCAATTTAAAAGAAAGCATTTGACTTTTTCGTTACTTCGTACTAGCTAGACTTAGTTACTTGTGTAAAAAATTATCTTGAGTCAAAATGAAATCGATATTAATTAAATAACTCAAATTTTTTAAAAATTAACCAACAACCAATTTTATTTAATTAACAAAAATTAGCCCTTCATTCTTGAAGGATTTTGCAATCAACTTATTTCTATAAACTAAATTATTCTAATGATACTGAGTAATTTTTTTTTATAAGTAAAAGATTTTAACACCTATTCTGATATTTACTCCTCCAATTTTTAATATTATGTGCAATTTCATTTGGATGATTTTTAATATTTGTGCATTGTGTTTTATTCTATTTGTGACACTCTCTCTCTTACTTTTTAACACACACTCTCTTACTTACACCCATTTTCCATGCTTTTCCCCTTTTTACACACCTCTCCTACTTTTGACCAATTCATATTATATACATTATTCCTAATTTCTCCCTCAAATAGTATGCATAGAACATTACATAATCGGAAGGAAGTACATGTACGTGTTACTTGTATATTAATTGCAACTTAATTTTTAGCAATGTTGAGGTTTAAGCTCACTACTTATTTTGTTAGTGTGACTTAAAATTTTGGCAACTACTTATCCATTATATTACTTGTTATACTTTTTATAATTGAAAGATTCACATTACTTGCTACATTTTTTGCAATAAAACGTCTATTCCTTTCCACAATTGTCCTTTCTTTTTTACTCTTCATCTCTTTCACCAAAAATTGACTAGAATTCTTGAATTAAAAAGTATAGCGAGGAGGAAGATAAGCGCATATCCACTATGTATGCAACTCGTAAAGTTTACATGCCAAAATCACGTGAACTTGAGCAAAGGTCGACAATGTAGTGGACATACATTCATGTGAGTTGTTGACTCTATGTAATTGAGGAAAAATATGTAAAAGTGAAAGTTGTAGACTTCTAGTAAGTTGTTGACACCCATTAGATAATTTTATTGTTGATCGATGATAAATAAACACATTTGATGTAATAGACATCAAGAAATTTGAAATTGAAATTCGAAATTAATGTGACTTGACATATTCAGTAAATATAAAAGTCTACCCTCTTGCAACAAATAACAAAATGCTAATCAAAATGACCAAAATTGCTGCAAAATGTCCCTATATACAAAGTTGATTATGCACTTAATAACGCTCGTGTAGCTAGTAATATGAAACGAAAGAATTAATTTCTAAGTGAATCAAATGCAAATAGTAAAAGTAATTTACAAGTTATGTCACAAAACAAAAAAAAAAAAGGTGACAACAAGACTAGATCATCGCCGCGAATCACGTCACGTCAAAGCACAGCACACATCATTATATTCTCACTTTATCGGCCATCAATCTTTTCTCTCTTTCATCTTCAGTCAACCGAAATCTCTCATCTCCGGCCCTTTTTCTCTCTCCTCCCAAGATCCACTCCAACCCTCTTCTTCTTCTCCTCAATCTTCAACTTCAACCCAATTCATACTCAATTTCACACTCAATCCCACAAACATGATCGAAGAAGAGCTTGAGCCCAGTGTACACGCGTCAATACAGCAACAACTCGACAAACTCAAGCAGCAACGACTCCGGCTCACCCGCCATGTCACCGGCTCCACCCCAGCTCGCTTCGGCACCGTCAAGCGCACCCAAGAACGTCGCCGCTAAAGGCCCGCCGCCAGGAGGCTGGCGCAGGTCATGGCCACCAGACTTCGCCGATGACGACGATGATAGACATTGTGACGCGTGGTGGTAAGCTTGTGGTGATGATGGTAGTCGTAATGCTGTTGATCTGGGTTTGCGATTGGGGTTCCGCCTTCTATTCTTCCAAGAAGAACAGTAGTTATAATGGTTTTGCTTCTACTGCTTCATCTCGTCTACTAATCGGGCTCCTTCTCCTTCGGTAATAATCTCAAATTCATTGATTTTTTTAGTTCAGAATTTCATGATTCGTGTTTTTTGGGAACCCTTTTGTTGAATTGATTGGGTTTGATTTCACTTGTTTGTTTCGGGTGAATTGGGTGTTTGTTTGTTTTTTGGGATCTTGAATCGTTGAACGATCTAGTTGATTAGTAGTTTTTGTTTGATTTCTTTATGGTAGAATTAATGTTGTTTAGTGTAATGTAAATGTAGTAGTGATTACTTTGTTTTGTCTTATTAGTGTATTATGTATGTATACAAAACTACAAATGGGATTGTTCAAATTAATTGCTAAATTTTGCAAGTAAACCCTTCTACTATTTGACCACTAATAATTTATTTTTTTTGAATATTATGTACGATTTTGAGGTGTGGTGACTTGCGTTTTTTAATTCATGACGAGTCTAACGATTCTGTAGACCAATAATTATGTTTGAAATCAATGGACGATCGAGCTGCGTGATTGCGTGCGTTTTTGATATGTTTTTGGCTTGTGTTTAGTACTGTTATTTTACAAAGAAGTTTATTTGTTAATTTTAGTGGTTACTTGAATCAAGATTATGAAAGAAAAGTAGGGTGGATTAGTGACAGTTGTAGGTTGTTGTGATTGATCATATCACCAGTAGAACTGAGATGAAATATGTTTTATGTTGAAATTAGTTAGGTAGAACTACATAGATCACAACGCTCATTCACGGTACGTTCCACATCAGCTGGAAGATCGGTCCCACAGTTCGACCAACCTCCAGCAGTACAACCTTCGAAAGTGCCAATTAAGAATCCGCTGCAATACCAACCTATAGACCTTCCACTCCCAAGACAGAGAACAGAAAAAAGGTAAGAGAGGCATTGCTCTTCACATTGTTATAATATCTGCATGTTCAATGTTTTATGCCTATTAGTTAGTTATTATCATTAGGGAAGGGAAAATTTATCGGAGTTTAAAAGTTCTTGTTAATTGACCAGAAAAGTGAGATGGAGGTTGTCGAAAATTGTGGCTTATAAAACATTATACAAGACAATGTTATTTTAATAACTCCCACCGCACCCTTGTCATTCCACTTACTGCCATAATGAATTTGCAAAATGTCATATGTCAACCAAAAATAAAATCATGTCGATGCTCCCTTGGAATGGTTATCAAACAAAAAATTATATATGCCAAAATGGTGGGGCAACTTGTCAGCCTTTTTAGGAATTAATAAATGTGGCAACTTATATCACTTTTTAGGAATCGAACGAGCGAGAAGTAATTTCCCAGAAGAAAAAAAAATGTAATTTTTGGTGAACAAAGAGCTCAGTTGCAATTGGAGATGATTTTATCAACATTCCACTTTATTCTTTTAACTAGTCAGCATGCTAATGAATATTGAGGTAGGGCTGTTAGGGTAAAATTAAAAAATGAAAGTATGAGCATGGGTGAAGAACAAATCAAATCAAGGTCCTATTAATTCACTAGTTAGAAAAATACTCTATAGTTTTTAATACTATCTTTAAAAATGGCATTGCATTTCACAATATTGTTTGGAAACATGTGGCAACGTGGCGCCAATTATTCCATGGAGGATGTGGAGCCAAGTATATTGATGAGAAAAAGGGCCTATAAGTTTTTCATTTAATTGAAATTATGAAGAAGACAATTAAACGCAGTAGATGAAAATTCAAATAAAAATTTCAATAGTAATTGAACGAAACAATTCCATATTTAAACAGGAAAAAACAAAGGAAAGGGAGAAAAACAAGTGGAGGAAAATTGGAAAAACAAGGGATTGAAATTGGAGAGTGAGAATGCTATAGGCATTATTTTTTATGGGGAAGTGAGATGAAGCTTGCTGATAGTGAATTATATCTATGCATACAACATGAGAATGAAAGGAGTTGCCACGGGCTTATTCCGCACTGCGTGAAGTGAAGAGAGACTAAGAGTATTTCGATATATCAAGGCTTAGAGGAGTATATGAGAATGGTATTGATTAGGCTTCTGCTAGGCTTTTCATATACTTAGTTACATATAATCTAACCTATTTTTGTAATTGCCTCCAGTTCCAATTTGGTTCCACTGGGTACCGCCCTAAAAATGTCAATACTGAGACCAGTACTAATCGGTCCTAAATTTTTGGAATGGACAGCGTAAATTTCCTATTCCGTTTCCCACCGAGTTGCGGGTTTCAACCCTGGTTAAGTTACTGAGTGCCTGAATTTCCTTATCGGCTTATCCAATGGTACTGTGCGTATGGTTATTGGTATCCACAATATGACTTTTGGCAACTTATTGAAACTTAGCTCAAAGGGGGCAATCTGGAGTCAATCTTTTCTTCTTTTCACTTTTATCATCCTTTGTTTTCTCGATGTCTCCTTCATGTGGTAGCTTGTCAGGAATTTATATATTGGTATAGAGTTGTATGGGTAGTTAATGTATGTAATTAAAATTTGAACATATATGAGTTATTGGTACAACAATGAGTACCTTAACACTCCTTGTCAAGTTATGATATTGAGGGTCAAATTGGTAAATTGCATAACTCGAGGAAAAGAATTTATCATGCATATTCAATTCATAATGTACACAGAGAGTTAGAAACTCCGTATAAAAGAACCTTGTCCCCTTTTGTGGAGATTATAAAAGTTATTTAGAATAACTACTTTAGTCCTTATAAAAGAGCAAACACATTTGAGAGCATTAACCTTATTGATGAAAAGTGATCATATTTTCGTCAACAGAACCCACATTTGGGAATTCTCCTCCTTAACACTTTTGGAAGACTATTTGATTGACATATAAATGTGACGAAAAATGGACAGATAAATTTGAATTAACGTTTTTCGTCGATCAAGTAGTGGCTCCAAATGCTATGCATAATATCGGATTCATCCAATAATCGCTTATTTGCAACATTAACTAACTAAAAATGGGGTTACATAATACTTGTGCTTATATATATAATGAGAGTTATATTAGGGGTGAATACTTTTTTTTTTTTTTCCTTTCCCTCCTTTCCCACATGATTTCTCTATCATATCCTTTTCCTAATCTTACCGATCTCTTTTCCCACGTGGTTTCTCTCTGTATTTTTCCTTACACACTTAAATCAATTAAAAAAGTTGCCATTGGTACTCCCCTAGTTGAGTGTTGCCAAATAGCATAAACGGAGGGGAAGTAGGTATTTTAAAATATATCTTTATAAGGTTGCTGTTGTCACAAAAAGGGTCATTTAGTTTTTGACAAATTTTTCCTAATGCAAAATGAATGTGTTCACCTATCCATATGTTTCACAGAGCATTTAAAAACTTCAAGCTAGGAGCAACAAGCAAACTCCAGAAAAGGTATCTAATATGAAATGAGGGAAAATATACGATGGCTTTTAGACTTAGTTTTATTCTTCAGTCCCTGGGCATTGTGGCCGTTTTGTAAAGGAGAAATTTTAGATCAAAAACCACTAATGCTATGGGTGGTTGAAGCGGAAGCAAAAGGTCATTCTGAATAAGTAAATTGTGACTTGCTACATAGAAACTATTACCAAATTGCATTGAGAACAATTAAATAAGCTATGAATCAGAAAGGTGTTCAATTATAACTAAAGTAAGATAAAAATAGAATAGCTCTAGAGAAAGGCGCTCACAACACCAACCAATTCATAAATTAGGGAAAACAGGGAAGAGGATAGAGGGAGGTTGTCTCGCGTGGCGTGTGTGTCTTTGGTGTGTGTGTGTTTGTGTGCGTGTGTGGGTAGGTGTACAAGCTTACTGTTTCTGTTATTGGGCTCTTTAATAGTTGCAGGCCTCTCTCAAGGGTGCATAATCTACGAAATTATAATGGCAGGAAGGGAGTAGTCATCAAGTACTACCAATATCTATAATTCATCTTAAAAGTCAAAGTCTCAAACACAAAATGCATCTAACTAATGAACAGTCCATTTATCACTTCATAGGGGTAATTGGTTGAGCTTTATGGCTATGCATAGTTAGTCTCATAGGCTAAAATGAGAGATAGAAAGTAAACATTAAATTTGTCGCATCCCAATGTCCTTCTGGTTTATTTATTTTTTCAGTATAACACTTTTAAAATGCTAAAGATGACTATAAAATTTGATTATGAAACAACCAGGTTACAGATTTGACATCTAAACTTTGAAAGATCCAGGTAAGCGGACGGAGGATGCTCCTTCTCGATGAAGTATTGACACTCAGCAATTGTGTTTGTTGAGGCTCTTT
This sequence comes from Bassia scoparia, assembly GCA_008642245.1. Taxonomy (NCBI): domain Eukaryota; kingdom Viridiplantae; phylum Streptophyta; class Magnoliopsida; order Caryophyllales; family Amaranthaceae; genus Bassia; species Bassia scoparia. The sequence goes on from SNQN01002846.1 coordinate 22,265, forward strand.
TATTTTCCTGTCAGTTAGTATTTATTTTTTGCATAATCTTTGTGAAGTAAATTTTCAATATCATTTGACTGAGCTGGATATGCTACATACAGAGAATGAAATGTCCTGATAACAGGTACATTCACTGCCTTTTCAGGGAAAACATTATATAAGTTCTTTTTTCTGCTGGTCTAGATAATAAGAATTTTAATAATTATTTGGCAGCTTCGAGAAGCCCAGAGAAAACGTGGAGAAGCGAACCAGAGCAAATCGAACTGGAAGACAGGTCCGTATCCTTCACTAGGTATAACGCTGTCATTTGCAGGACATTGCTTTGCAAGATGGAGAGTAAAATGATGTAATTGTAATCTTGCTGAACTTGTTTTCTGCAGTTTAGAAGTTTGTTTTAGAGTGTAGTTTGTATCTGTGTTGTGGACTTACTCATAACTGTTGACGGGTTATCCTAATGAAAATCTAATATATTCCATATTTATGAGTTCAATGACGACTCTAATGATGGGTTTTCATTCCTTATACTTCTATCTTGGTGTTTGGCAATATAATGATTGCCATTAGTCTATCATCATATAAATGTATACTTGGTTCTTTGGTCATGTTCCTCTGGGTAATGGAAGTATGACTAGAGTCTAGAGTTATCGTATTATAAGTTTAATTTATTTCAAAGTGCTAGAATATGTTTTTAAATGAGATTCAGTGGTTGAAACTTGATATCATGTGACTCTTTATATCGACCATGACAGGTTTGCATTCTATGGGGGAAGGTATATCTATGGGAAGAAATGTTAAGCAGGTAACTATTTATGATTATTCACTCTTTGGCCTCATGATTGTGTCACGAAAACGTCATTGTGGTTGCTTTACAGGAAGGAAGCAGCTCTAGGTCAAAGAGAGGTGTTATAGATTCTGCTGTTATGCTATTTTATTAACCTTTATTATTACACTGATCCAGCAGCGAGGGGTTGATTTTTGTTGTTTTTCCCCCTCTTCAAAACAAGAGAACCCTTTTATTGCTTTGGAGAAAAACGGAGAAGGATATTGAATTCATATAGGTACTAGGGCAGTACATTTTTGTAAGGACATCTATGAAAGCCCTTGAAATAATGGGGTGGACCCTTTTCTAAGAAATTATGTGAAACACGGTATTCAGAAGCTCAGGAGTTAACTCAGAGGGTTCCTCCTTGTTTCCTTCTTTCTAAATTCACAATATCCTTGCAGTGCCCCTGACAGTAGCCGGATAAATGGATGTTAATTTGGATAAATTGTTACACTCTGCATCAATGCAGATGAATGCACAGTTGCACCACTCTGTTGCTAATTTGTATAAATAGATTTTGTATAGTTTCTTGCTATGACGGGCTTACATTTGTTGGTAGGCTTGCCCCTTATGCTGCAAACAACGTAGGGAAGGGAAAGAGGAAATGGAGACCTTACACCTCAAGAAATTGAGGTATTTAACTTAAGCAAAATTTTGGATTGATTATTCTGAAGTCATCTTACCCTAGCGATTTTTACTGATATATTAGTATACTGATCTGCCTTGATATTACTAGAACCTAAGGATGGAGGCTGCAGCAAACTATAAGGAGAAGCTTGAAGAAAGCAGAAACCTGAGGCCAAAAGCTATTGCGGCACCATGACTAAGAGGATGGTTTTGACCCAGGAGAAGATGGTGTGTTTTGTTTCACTATTTGAGCATTAAATTCTGTTTACAGGATGAATGAATAAAATCTTACAAATTTCCTCTGACTTGTAGGAGGAAGTATTCTTAAGAGGTGGCTGGCTTGCCCGTTATTTGGGTTTGGCTGTACAGTTAACGGTATACTCTTTTTGCAGTGAAATTGGTCTTACTAAAATTCGAGAGCATTGTATATTCCAAACTATTTACAAATTACCATAATTTAACCTGCTGCTTCTGCCGTTTTTAAGTTTAGCTGAAACTTTGCATGCCACTTATGTCCAGCAAGTTGCGTCTTTCTCTGGAACAATGTTGCTCCTAGCTCCTACTTTTGTTGGGAAGGGGGAAAGGGTGGTTGTGAATTAATGAAGAAAGTCATATTAATCAAGGTTCTCTTTTTGTTGCACTCCGAGGAATTTGTGCTGATATAGCAGGGGTCCAAGTACGAGCATTGGGTCCTAAGATTTGCTCCTCTTCCATTTGAAGTTGTCATATCGCCGGACAGAAGGCTAAGGAGGATTTCATGAACAAAGGCTTAAGTTTATAGTCCTCTTTTTCTGTAAATTTATTTGCAACTTTCCTCCATGATTGGTGGACCAATATTTTCTATCCAATACGTGAAGCAGATGAAGAAATTCAAGTAGGAAGCAGTCTGGCCGGGATCCGCAGTGATCTACTGGGGAGGGGAAATAATTGAACTATGCTTTCATAGAAATGGTTTTGCGGGAAAATGGCTCTTTAGGTTGGTGTTTCAAGTCATTGTTGATCTTTTAAGCAATTTATTGTTATATTAAATGTTTAAATTAAGTAAACTTACTTCAAGATTGAAGATGCAGTTGCCTATCAATGGCGCAGAAGAGACGCCCAAGATTTAAGTCCAAGGTTTTCTCATAACCAGTCTTGTTCTTCAAATTGTGATAATTATTAAGTTGTCCACTTGTCCTTTTGGTTATTATTATTTGTTTCTGATTTGCTGTAGCAAACATGAAAGTTTCCTATCCTACGTGAAATTTTTTCCTGGTTTCTTTTTGTGGGGCCACTGGGGTCATACTTAGTGAAATGGGAAATGCTTAAAGCGTGTTTTGTCCAAATTATTTTGCTTTATTGACTAATTTTGGGTCAATATTGTTTGCTTGAATATATAATGTTGTAGCTTCTCCATACTGGCATCTTATGTTTTCCCTAAATATCAATATGAATTTATGTATCAATGCCCTGCATTCCATTATTCTTCTTCCTTGAATGTGTATTTCAGATTTCAAAGCAGCTGGTGATCCAAATTTATGGATCCATTTGGTAACGAAATTGTTTATTGATCACAAATGTGATTTTAACATTGTTTAATATTAGACATTTGGTACACCAATGGCTGAGCAAACATACAGGATAATAGCACAATGTATTGTTTAATTCAGACAACTTGTTATATGTAACCTTTTACTTGTATTTGATATTGATGTACTTTGCAACTTCTTATTGACTGCAGATTGGAGTCAAGAGAAGCTAGATGATGTTTCTCTTCAAGAGGTATGAACTCAACTAAGGATGTCTTACTTTTTGATGGAAATCAATATCATAGGTAATGGTATTTTTCTGACTAGTTTTTAATACCCGTGCCATTATGAAGTCATAAGAAATTTAATGGGAAATGAATGCATAGGTACCCCTGTGTTTTTGTCTTTTTTTCCAAAATATATATGACATTTTCAACATATTCCCAAAATGCTCTCGTTTTTTAAAAATGGGCCAAATTTGAGTTTTAAGTGGGAAATGTTAATCTAGAATGACGTGTTAACTTTTAAATTAACCCCCTAATTTACTAATTGACCAATTAACACCCACACGTGCTTCATTCTCTGTCTCCCCCTCCATTACACAAACCACCACCAAACCCAATCCCTAACGCCACTTGCACCACCAGGAATTCGAAACACAACCGACCATCCAATGCACCCGAATATTGAGCAACCTCCATCGATGTCGCTTCCCTTGTTGCTCCTCTCCTCTCGCCATAACCACAACACCACATCCTCTCTCGTTGCTCCCTTCTTGTTGAATTTTACGAATATTGGGTTTGTATTTCAGGGTGAAATGGGTGGGGCGAAATTGGGTGTGGGCGAATTGGGTGAGGCAAATTGGTAGAAGCTTGCTAGTGTTGGAAAAAGAAGAGGAGAGAGAAAAATGGTGGTTTGGTGGGGTTGGTTGTGTTGGGTGAACGGTAGTTGATGATGGGTTGTTATGGTGGGTTTGAGGTTTGCAGCTTAAGGGATGGTGTTAAATGGAGGAGGAGAAGAGAGAGAGAGAGAGAGAGAGAAGAGAATGAAGTAGAGGTGGTTGTTAATGGGTTAATGACTTAATGTGGTAATAGTTTAATTACTTCATTCGTTTTCAAATACTGCAACAAAGGATGTTTATATTCTTAACAAAAAAATACCGCCTTTGTCTCAGAAATCAAAACAGAGGAAGTAGTTAATTTGGGGGTTAATTGTTAAAAGTAACAGCGTCGTCATTTTCTGTTAACATTTTTCCACTCAAAACTCACATTTTGGCTCGTTTTAAAAATACAAGGGCATTTTGTTGAATGTGGTCGAAAATGTATGTATATGTTGGAAAAAGTCAAAAATACAGGGTACCTGTGAATAATTTCCCAATAATGACAAAGCATTGAAATGAAGTGACTTATGTATGTCCTTTTTTTTTTATTTGACTTTATCCAGTGTATATTTATAACTCCTTTGAATTCCATATGCTTATAATGAATGTATAATGGAAGATTTAATGAAGGGTAAACATTCTCATTAAATGAGTAGATAGAAGTTTGAATCCTTGTCTAATTCTATGTAGAAACTGTCAAATAAATGACATATGTGAAAGTCTTCCATCAAAAAAAAATGTGAATGACCTCGTAAATGATCTACAATAACAGTCCTTTTTTGGAATAAAAGGAGAAAATAAAAGGCAAGTACTACTATAATATAGATCAATAATGTTACAGTTATGCCATCGATTTGTGTGCTGGCAGCACTTTCTTTCAATAGTCCTTCAAGCCCATAAGGTGACTGATTCTACCTTGAGATTTTCACATAGCCATATTCTGATGATCGCAAAGTAGAATATGTTGCCTACCATTGTTAATGTCTGATCCAACAAGCTATTTTATGCTGGCATCATTGAAAATACCAGCAGAAAACCTGGCACTCCCTTTTAATTTGAGCCAATACATTTGAGAATCGAATTTTGTGTTGATCTATGTTAGGTGTGCACTGTGCAGGCCATGTAAAATAAAGTTAGATGTGAACTCAATCCATTTCATGATTTCATTTGTTTGAAATGAGTTGAATTATTTGAAGTTTTCCTGAGAGGTGCAGGTTTGGCATAATTCTTTTAATACCCCTCTCGTTTAGGATTCCTCATATACCCGAGATTTGATACATTGCTCTAACATACATTGATTATAGTTGAAAAAATCTACTGTATTAATTTCCTTCGGGACCCTCGAAACTTGATCCTAGGAGCTTCTCAAAATCGAATGAGGAAATTTTGGAAAGATTTTATGCCAAATTTCAAGGATGCCTCGGGGGAAATTTCCCTTGAATTATTGTGATTGATTGCAACTGGATTGCTGACACTGCAATATAGCATTCCCAGGCATAGAACTGCTGCTTTTGTTGGTGCTATAGTGCTTGTCTACTAGTGTTGATGGTGAGATCACCTGGGTGAGCACACGGGAGATGATTGTTCTACTCCTGTTCCTTGGATAAAAATTCATGTTGCTAATTTGTAAACAGTAAACTGCCTGGACAGAACATGTTGCAGGTGTGATGGTGAGATCTTGTCTCGTGCAGGGTAAAGAAACTAAGAAAACAAGCTTATCTTCAATAAGAAAGGAAGCTGCGTTTTTGTACGGTTGAATCTTTCGGTAATTCAATACCTGAGATAATGTCACTGGATTTTGAGAATTGGGTGATTAACCTGAGTTATGGTATTTGATACATGCAAGATCTTACTCCATTTTGGATTTCTAACATTGTGCTTTAACTTAAAACTCCATTTTTTGGCTTATACGAGCGATGGGCCATAAGATTCAAGCTTGGAATACTTGAACATGCCAATTACTACTGGTGTACTTCTCATAAAAAATTAGCTATATTTATTCACACCACACCAAAGCCTACTGAAAAATAAAATGAAGTTTGGTGCATATCTAATGTTTAGAATCCTCTGTGTGCTAGTTTGTACATTCAATATTTATTCTCCATTGATTTTGAATGTGGGACTTGAAATATATGATTTTTTTGTTCTTCAGGCTTGGCTCAATATTTTTTGAAAAGAGCAAGAGATCACAAGTCGAGGAGGACATTGCTGAGAACGACTTCAATCATGGACCCAGTCCGCAGTGGCAGTTCCCAACATGCAGATGCAGTAGATGGTATTTTTTCTTACTTATTGTTTCTGATATACTTATATTTATACATGAATTATGCATGATACCAGAATTTTTTTAACTGTTGGTTTACTTTTATATGAATTTAAAAAGTAATTGGCAATGGAATTTACATAATGAATAGAATTATTAGGCTTGATTGTAGAAGGCTTATGATCTAAATTTATGGAGAACCCAATGTTTTGTTACTCTTTTCACCTAGCAGCAAATCTCATGTTGAACTGCTGTCAGTCTGTCACTAACTAATCATATGATGCATTCATTGTTTTTTTCAGTTGTTATTCTGCGAATGTTTCTTTATCCCAACTTAAGTGGAACATAAACTTCAGGAGTTCTTAAGAGAGCTACAATTGTCGAGACTGTAAAACTAGGACTGATTAAAAAACAGTCCGTGATGCCAAATGTTATCCAAGAAGGGCATCAAATTTAAATAACAGATCCATTTGGTATTCATATGAGTGGTTGGATAGTAATGTTTAATTTCCATGTAAATCACAGCTAGGGGCTGTAAGCACTATGAATATCTTTCCCCATGTTACTAGTTTTTTTTCTGGAAGAAGCTTAATTTGTTAGTGAATATGATAGGAGCTGGAGTAACTATCTGAGTTGTATACAACATTGCATATTAACTGCCGTGTGTTTAAGTTCAAAACATTCTTGAATAACTGAATCACAATAGTTGGGTACTTGGTAAAGTTGTAAATATATGGAATTCTAATTCTAGCTAAAATGTGTACATTTCATATAACTCCAGATGGTCAGAACTTGGTGGTATTACGAGTTAGATTATCATTCAATGATCAGTATATTGTTTTGTTCTAATTTTGCATTTTAATTTACTATGTCTTTTCATTAAAAAACTTGTGGCAAATTGTCTTTGACATGAAATGCTTATGTGCCAGTTGAACTGGTCTGATTGAGTTACGGAAATGATTAGAACAGCAACTGTGGGAAACATTCGAAAAGAGATTGAACACCAATCCCCGTCAGTGGAAGTTTCCAACAACAAACATGATGTTTGAATCAGAGAATTCTTATGACGACATTCACACAATTATACTTTGTGGTAAACAATTTCATTTTTCCAGAGTTCCTTGGTTAGGTGAAATGTAATTGCTGGCGTTTTTGTTCAGTTTTGCTGAGTTTATACGCAAATTGAGACAAAGTAAGATGATGGCGTCGTTGTGTATGTGGTTAGTCTCTTGGATATCTACAGATAAAAAAAAAAATATCAAGAATCCTTGTAAATTGTGTGTGTAATTAACTTGTACAAAACCCTGTCAGAGCAGTAATTTTTGAAATCAAATAGAATTTGCAGAATTGCAGATTATATTGTTATTTCTTACAAGGGTCTGTTTTGTTCACCTTTGTTTGTTTTGTTATTTTTAATACTATATTAAGTTTGGATAAAATTCAGCCAAAACAATACATGTTGACTGCATTCACAAATAAGTTGAATAGATTGGAAGTGGTTCTGTTTCAGGTCGTTGATTAAGACTTCCGTATATGCTTTGGATAATGTCTATTTTATATATTAGTTCACTATAAAAAACGAGTTTATACATGACTAGCAAATTAATATCAGGATTTGTGTACGGCCGAGCAGAAACATCAATATTGTAAATTGTTGAAGAGTGAAGGATAAGCCAATTGGTTAAAGTTTTTTCTTCGATTTTGGAGATTCTGAGAATCGAAATTTTTGTGGCTCTTTTAACACCAAATAAATATTGTAAATTTTGTGAGGTAATTAAAATCTACAAAACGTCAATCATATTTAATATTCATGTATAAATTGTGAAATAGATATCTAATAAAATAAATTAATAATTCTTTGTACAAGTTGACCAAAGGATGTCCATTAATGCTAGTTAAATCAAACATTTGAGTCACAAAAAGAAGTGTAATATTTTACAAAAATGTGACTCCCTGAAATCCAAAAATTAAGCATCACTAATTCACTAGTATTGCTAAATTAAATATGAGTGTTTGAGAAAATCTTTCTTTTTATGACTAAGAAACAACCCTTTATTGTTAATGTTACGGAATTTTTTGACAAACATTGTGCGTACTGGTCACGTTATATATTGCTTTGCTATTTTTATTACGATGTTTACAAGTTTGAATCTTATTGAAAAATATTTGCTTCATCGAAAGTGCAACATTATAACTAATTAAGTTGAACTCTAAAGTCGCGAATAAACCGACATAAAGCCTATAACTATATATAAGTCCATTTACTGTTGAATATATATAGAATCAAACAAACACACATAATAATAAGTTATAAGGTGGAATGGTTTTCAATCCCAAACATGGCCTTGCACTAAACCAAGAATATTTTCTTTAAAAAAAACTCTTGCAGTCCTTCCTTTTTGGTTAGTTGTTAAGTTTGTTTCAAGTGCCATACAATACATGAGAGTAAGTGATAAACCGTACACATGTAAGGCATAAAGGAGGTTGTGTTGGGAAAATTCCCTTACTTTTTTAGTCCTTTTTGTTTTTTAATTTGCACTTAGTCCTTTTGCTTGTTTACCGGTTTTAGCTAAACACGATTACTTTAATAAAATACCATAATGATTAATAGTGCATTAGAAGGTAATAGTAAATATTAGGGATATTAAATAACATTAATTAGAAAACTTAATTAAGAAGATAATTAAACTTGATTAACACTTATGACCTTTTACGGTACTAAATTATCACTGTTCTACTACTTATACCATAATAATATCTCTGTCTTATAAGCCAGATTCGCACAATAACACAGATAGGAGTTTTTGACCGATACCTGAACTTAGTTTGGCAATATGGAACTTCGGCGTTCTCTAGTCGGCTTTACAAAAAGGTAGTAACCTCGACCCGCCTTCCTAGATAGGCACAGCACAGATCTAATTCGTTTCCTAACATAGACCGTAGTCTCTTTATATATTTTGTTTTTGAATGATGTTGTTAAGCAGAAAAATACTGCTCAGATATAAGGTTCGAAAGGAATAACGTTCCTTCTGATCTGTAAAGAAAGACTTTTATTAAATTTGAAAAATTACAACACTTATAAACACTCAGAACAAGCTCGTAGAGTCTTTGCTCTTTAGAGCAGATTGGAAATCCTATCTTTCTCTAAGGCAATTTTTGGCCTCTGAATGTTGAGTTTCTTACTCTAGTATCCCTCAAGTCCGCCCTTAATGCTTTACAATGACTCCTATTTATAGCGAAACTAAGCAACCTTGGATGCTCTTTCTGAATGGCATCTAATGGTGCTGTAACTTTTGCCCACTACAAAAGCAAATAATACACACACACTTTCATCTTACAAAGCTGAAAAGGAAAAACACAATAAGCACAGCTTAGAATAATTTCAACATGCTTCCGGGTCTAGTCCATGCCATGAAGATTCTGCATCCTTCATCATCCACATTGGAATTCCCAATTTCTTGGAGGTGGTTGTCATCAACCTCAATGTTTTGAAAGATATCTTCAAATATCTGGCATGTATGATCCATCCCATGTGAGAAAAGTTTCTAGTAAGTAGTCTTTCCTTCAATGGACAAGTTAATTTTCCGGCTTCGACATCTTTCCAAGTAGCTATGAATGATTCGCCATGGATATGCCTCTTGATAATAAGCATGCATCTCTGTGGGCTATAACAGTGGTATTCACCCCTACTCGGTAATTTAAGGCGGATTTTTCTCCTTTTGTAGCTCAAAGCCTGATTAATGTATTGAGCAATGTAGAAGAACTCAAAATCGCTCATTGCTTGAACTGGGTTAACCACTCGTCTTTGTCTTCTCTATTGATCAACTAATTTTTACACTCAGTACCCAAAATTATTAAATAATGTGGGAGGGTTAATTTATTCTTGTCGTGACTTCTATATGGCACATTGACTTCAAGTGAGAGATAACCAGTTTCGTCGCGATATTTCAGCTCTAAATTTAAATATATATTCTGGAAGTTTAGTGCAATGATTTTCAATAGAAAATAGCATCTCGGAAAAAGGGATGCAATAGAACCCATGAATCATGCCGTACTTCAGGGCCTTCATTTTTGCTCGTCCTGCATATCCAAAGCTATCATTCTTTTCCATTATTCATTATTGGATTTTGGATTTATCACCATTGTTGCTTTCAGAGTACCTTGGAAACTTCAGTATTGTGATCATAGATCGAATATTTCATAAAATTTATAGCCCTTGAAGCGACTCAAAATACCAAGCTGTGAGTCTTGACTCATCTTATTCTTTTTAATATTATTTCCCTGTAATCAGGATTAATCCATGTAGGTTATTGCAAAATTCTAGTTATGGAGAATCTCTTAATAACCTGATGCAACTCTTATTAGAAAGTTCCTAGATCTAGACTTTGTGCTGCTATAGGAACCGCATCAAAGCTTTTGGTTTAGTAATATTATATAAATTCGTGGCGATATATGACTTGCAATGATTCAATGAATCAAAAATTGCAAGTACAATCGATTCTACCTAATTCTACACACAACTACATTCATTCTTTAATTTGTCCCTTTACAAAAAAAAAAAAATGAATGTGGTACAAGCGATTGCACGGTACTTACAAATTTTCAACAAGGAAACGATACGAGTAATAACAATAAACTTGTACTACGAAAAACACATTCATACAACATAGTGACATACAAGAAAACAAACAACATTGCCATAAAAACGAGATAAACTTAACGGTGTCATTAGTCAAGAGTTAAAACAGAGGACAAGTAAATATGCACCTGAGTWATATTACGGAGAGAGGAGGACAATGGCTGAAATCTAAGGTTTGTTGCAGAAAAGGAAGCCATTTTTGCAATTTGAGAGATAGAGAAGCTTATCCTTATTTCTTATTAATGTAAATAGTGTGAAGATAATAGCATAACAACCAATAAATATCCTTATACTAGTTACAACTTACAACTTGTTGTGCGAAAAAGAAAGCACTTTATGCTAGTAATGCCATTGTCTTATTGGAGAGTGGGAGGATTCACATTAAGAATATGAGTGGTAGGCATTTGCCCTTTCTGTCATATCCTATCTACTACTTTACACATCCCGCTATTGACTACTTTATGACCGATGATGGTAATGAGAATAAATTTGTACAAATTATGAAAAAATATGAGTTTACTCCAAATCGTCTACTTATATTTTATTTTATGATTATCTAAAATGACTTGCAAAGTTGGATTTTTTTTACTAATGAATTTATTGGGCACTTGAGCAAATTGCAAGTTTTGTCATCCGCCCTTGCAACATGAGCTAAACACAAGTCTCCAATGATATTTTTCGTCAAAATTATAATATTACATATGTCTAACTAAAATTAAAAAAAGTTGTTCTGACTTAATTAATGGTCTCAAGTTCAAGTCCTAAGAATGCAACAACATATGATGGTAGAGCTTTTCCCCAATTGGGGCTCAACTTGGCTCGAATTTGAATTAATTGCACTCTGAAAACATGTGTTTCCAAAAATCGAATGAGTAATTTAAAAAAGAAAAGGAAATAAAACAAAAGTGAAATGGTTACAAGTATTACACATTAACTATTTTCAAATACAAAAATCCAGACCAAGTAAAGGTTTTTTTAACATTATGTGTTTGGGTTACTTCGCTTACTCCAGCAGAAATTCAGTATCTTCATAAGGCAGAGAAAATTTCATATATGAAGGTGAATGAACAGAGCTGCTTCAATTCTTCCATTATGCTTCCATGGCAGCAGTAAMGAACATATTATGCTGTTACTCTTGACATTGCAGGTCCTGTACACATCCATTTGTTTGTACACCAGAGCGTCTGATATGCCTGTTTCAAAAGTAAATGCAWGTCTTATGATTAGGACAATTACTATGGAAAAACATATACTATATCAAGAAAAATGAATCCCAAAGAGTATTTTGGGACATTCGATCATAATGTACTACAACATGATCATCAGAAAATCAAATGTTGAAAAGAACAATGTAGTGATGAATTCAAGTGACTGGAAGTTGATGGCAAAAATCTATTATCATGTCTAATTAAATCAAGAGAATTCTCCTTGGACCAAATCTGCAGCTCACTCCTTGACTCGAGTGACAAAGTAAAAACTAGAATCGGGGAAGATAGAGGACTGCAAAAGTCTCAACACTTAAACAACATGCTTGAGCTGAAAGCAATTTCATCATTAAGAATAAAACTGAGTCTGTAAACAATACCATCAAAACGAACACTTTTGTTTCAGAAAATGATATTACCATCTTGCAGAAAAAAGAAATTACAAAAATACAACGAATTGGCAGAGCTATACAATTTAGTGAACCAGAATATTTGACCTATCGATTATGTAATATGCTGGAAGGGCAAAGTTGACCTCAATATAGGCAATATACATAATTAGCCTTGCCACCCTACACCACGGCTGCACTATTCTTTTCCTCTTTAGGATCACATCAAGAATTCAAGATAGAAAGCCCACATTCTGGAACATACCGAGACATGTCTTACTTTGATCCTCTCCATCTTGAGTTTAGATGCTAACAATATTTAAAACATCTTTTTGCAAAAAAAAAAAAACATTCTGTTTGCGACATGTCTTACTTTCGCAACTACTCCTACTCCTATCCCTACTCCTAGCTAAGGCTAATTATGAGCTGAGTCGAGCTTGAGTATCATTGAGCTCAACTCGACCCCAATAGTAAAAACATAAGCTTGACACAAGCCCAAAAACTTGCGAGCTCAAAATTTTGAGCTCAAACTCAACTCTTTAAAGTACAACTCGAGTTTAGCCGACTTGAACTCACTCGACCTTTGCTAATGTAAGCCGTATGAACACACCTTTATCCAAATAAGGAAGATTATTCCCTTCTTTTTCGTCCTCCCTATCCTTTCATTTCCTTCTACCTACACAAAGGCCAATACTTTGCCATGGTATACAGCAAGTCTATTTGATACTGCATTCCAAATTCAATTGTTTTTTAAGGAGTTTAAGATTAACAAGTAGAATTGCCCTTGTGCATTGTTATTTAGGCCAACCTTATTCCCTCCACTCAGTATGATCTAAATATTGCATTGAAATGTCTGTACCTTATAATATCTAGAATTTTGCTAAGCTGCTCGAGTTTGCTTAATTGTTTCCCTCACCTGTTGCTTGCCAAAAAACCTTAGTTTTGCTAGCAGACCCTTGTACCACTTCCCTCAAGTTGTGCCCTCACTGGTAACTAGTGATTTGCGCTCCTGTGAAAAGCCCTTATACCTGACGTTTTTTAGCTTTTGTAATTGTTTTTTTGTTGTCGCTTACCATAGCTGTTGTTAGGTTGACCCTAATCCTGCTCCTTCCCCACATTCTATCTACCCATATCAGAAAGTAGTATACCCGTAGTTAGTACCTCAAAATTGAAGTGAGAGCACTATTATCAACCACCCATCAAGAGGACAAGCTGAGTGCAGGGATGTATTCAATTTGGTCTTTTTTACAAACAACCAACTCAAGAAATACTGTACCATACTTCTCTCCTTGTGTCTGAAAACAATCTCAAGGAAGCAAAATGTCAAAAACAACTTCAGATTTCCAAAGCATTAAACGAGTAAAATTAGATACACCATAAACTTTTGACACCAATCTTAGCACTTTTCACAAGCTTCACAGCTCAGACTTCGCTAACACCATGCGAACGTATATACCTGTTGAGCCATTTGCATGTGATGCTTTAAAGGACACATCCAGATCTTTATGTACCTCAATCATCCCTAATCAGCCAACGATTTAATATCAGAAATACGTGCTTAATAAAAAGCCAATATGATAGCTTAATCATATAACCACTCAGCAATCTGAACATTACTGGGCCACATCTGCTCATTCTTATGCATTTCGTAAGTCAGTTTCAAAATCCGGTACTCTGATCCATGCGTTAGACGTTAGCATTGAGACTTAGCACTGTTCAAAATGTATCTCCATGATGTGACCACTATTTCTTATGATCTAATAAATCGTATCGAAATACCATATTTAACTAGTAGCGTCCATTCTAGACCTACTCATGTATATTCCTTGACTTGTGCGTTTCAAGTGGTTATCATACCATATACATACCTTCTCTCTCCAAGAGATGTTATAACGGTTATCAAGACGTAGTGTGAGCGTTGCGATATCACGCAACATCCTTAGGATACTGAATGTCTTAACAAGTGTATTCTTTATAGGAATCCAACAACCTGATTTGTATGATATCATAGTGTATAAGTCCCTGCTCATTTATTATGCATTGTATGTTTTATATTTAAGCTTACTACTTTTTCTATACACATTTTAGAGAAACATCATAATCTGCTTGAAAGATATCCCTCATACAATACCCTCAAGTTCTTGAAGGGTGATCACCACTAAGAACTTTCAACTTAAAAGCCTCAATCAAAGTTTGTAAGTTGGTGTCTTAAGATAACGATGAAACCATACAGCAGTCACAAGATAGCTTCACAATAAATCCTTATCTATAAACGATTTATATCATAATCATAACCTAGAAATTTGTTTATCAATTTGGCCTCTGCCTTACTATATGCTTAAAAATCATACACATAAAAAGAACAAAAAATAATTGAAGAGCTTAGTAAACTAGGAATCCAAAACACATAAGATTACTAATACTAATCCCTCACTTGAAAGCCATAGGGCGATGAGTAGACCAATAAATTTTGCAAAAAGAAGCTTAACTTACCATTGGGACGATGTAAACCATCTAGGTGGTAACAACTACACAAGTCTTGAAACCCTTAAAACAACAATGTGGCATTTGGTTTGTTTTCCTACTATATCTGAAAATTACTTATAGATATAAAATGTCTCTAAGGCCCTAATAATAGAAAAATATCTTCTCAGTGAAGAGGTATTAATTCCATAAGCAAAATCTAATAAAGAAAGTCAATAAAAAATCAGCAGGATGGAACAATCATATTCCTGTCTCACAAGCGCATCCAATCACACTCTTTGTTTTATATTCTTTTTCTTCCAATGCCAGACAACAAGTATTTACATCAGGGATCAAAGCATAGATTGCCATCTCGATATCTGGCTACATGTGTTAGATACTAAAAAGGAAAAGGGCGCACAAACCATGTTTTAAAACAAAACATATAAAAATAGATTGGGTGAATACAATAAGATAGCCCAAGTGCCCATATGCCAATTTGCCTCAATATACTTGAGAATCTCGGATTAGTCCTACATCTGGTTGCAAACTGATCATTCAGATAGTAATACATAATGGCTTTAGAGCAGGGGGTGAGGTAAAAACACATCAACCCCCATATGAACAAGTACATCCTTTACCATTGTCAAGCATTATTTACCCTATGTCACTTGAGGGGTAATATAACCGATCAATGGAACTGTCCTGGTACAATTTAATTAACGAAAAAATATAGAAAATCTTAATGCTAAAAAGAAAACATTCAGATAAGAAATAATAAATAAACATAGACTAGGCTCACCAATACTTCGGTGCCGCCTTGACGTAGGACATTAGCAGTGCCCCAACTGAAGCGTTAAACCAATGTAGCGGAAACCAAAGATCGAATGTTTTGTGATGTTCCAGCCACTCTTGGTTTCAGGATCTGCATATGAAGTTGTACAGGATTAGCTAGGCTATCGATGATTTTCTTTAATGCAACTATTTAGTTTATAAAAAAAAAACTTCAGCTGGCAAACCTCCAGGTAGCCAGATCCGAAGCTCCTGGGCATGTTTCAGCTGATTCATCGAAGTTCCAATTACGCAATAGCTCGATCTCTGTAACCTTGGCCCATCAATGAATATGGCAAAAATTGAAAAAATACTCAATTTCGGTCTTATCTATATATGAATGAACATCATTACCTTTTGCAACTAATACTGGCTCCACTGGACAACGGCGGTTAAAGACTAGTTCAGCTTTCTTGGCACCCTACAAATTTGATGGATGGCAAACCTTTCAGACAACTTGCCACAGTACTTGTCAGATCTCCAACTGTATCTACATAACCTATGAAGGGACATCACTGTCAGCTATTGCTACTTCAGGAACTTAATATATATGATGATGAGTATTGAGTCAGTGTCGCCAGGCTTTCTATTTCTCAAATTCTGAATTATGAGAAACCACATTTATAGATGCTTTGGAGTTGGTGACTACAACTCCACAACAGTTAAAACCAAGTATATGTAATTACGTGGATATATGTAATCTTGTATACAGCTAATATGGGCTATGCGTTCTTATAAGTACAACTGTACAAGTCTGGGAGCAGCAGTATCAAACTATCAACTAACCACAGGAAGTGTTAAACCTCTTATGGTTGTAACAACTATTCCTCTTCATATACGACAAATAACTGACCTGAATAATGACAAAGTATGCCATCAAATTTCTCATGAGTTGAATTCTCCTTAGTAAAATTAATAGTTCTTTTCGTGATAAGATGTCTCTTTCATTTATACATAGACAAGCGAATTTACATCATGCATCTCCTCTTTGTTTCTGACTAAATGAATATACACATTACACTTACACATTGCTTTGTGGAGCTACTCCATTCAAAAGCAGGTCAGATAATTAAACTCTTCTTGGTTCCCTAATGCGCTTTATTTAGCTTGTGATTATAATTATATTTCAACTAAACTTTTATCTTTATATTCACAAGATCTATAGAGCTTAGAAGCCTCTTTCCAACATTTTAACTTCCTAGTAGTTATTAACAGCTGTTTGTTTATAATAAGTAAAGGAAGAGAGAGAAAGGAAAAAAGAGAATGCGAGAAAAGGAAAGGACCTTATTTTCTTCGATGTGTTGGTTCAATTAGAGGACGTGAACGAGATCCAGTTTATTTTCCATATGTTTGGTTTAGATAA
This sequence comes from Bassia scoparia, assembly GCA_008642245.1. Taxonomy (NCBI): domain Eukaryota; kingdom Viridiplantae; phylum Streptophyta; class Magnoliopsida; order Caryophyllales; family Amaranthaceae; genus Bassia; species Bassia scoparia. Next base: position 39,247 of record SNQN01002846.1, read on the forward strand.
TTAATAAAGGTAGGAAGGTATGATATAAAATTTAAGTGTTTTTTCTTTTTTTCCCAAATTCCCCCAATTTCGTGAGGAGAAAGGAAACAATGTTATATATTCCTCCACTGTCCCTTTCTTCTTTCCCGCCATTTCTTCTCTACCAAACAGGGCTCTAACGAAAAATGAAGCTTCACATAAGATTCTAGATAAGCCAAAATCCATGATAAAGTTATATAAATTAAAAATGAAGTTCAGTATAGCCAACAACTAGTCAAAGAAGCTTTTCTTTACAAACGAGATTATGTCTGCTCCCAATATCCCATCCCATTCCATTGTACAAGCGTATAGCATAATGATACGCATGAACAATCTATACGTAGGTAGTTCTTATATAAGCAGTCTTAGGACAGACTGCGTTTTAATAATTTCAAATATTCCCCCTAATGTTCATTATTTGCTGATTTGCTATTAAAACACAAGCCATGGAACCACACGTGACTCAATCACGTGTTCGATGTGGGTAGCGGGACCACATGTTAATGGTAGTGAAAAGGGCTGTTGGCAAGTATTGCCATATAATAAAGGTGAAATGACCAAAACGTAAAGGTTAAGTTTGTTTAACAAAAAATAAAAGTGCGGCTCCCCAGTCCTAAAATAGAAATGTAGCAAGTTAAAAAAAAAAATAAAAAAAGAAAAAATAAAAACCAAAATAAGGATTGTAGCAGTGACACGTAAGGTTTGTTTTTAAAAGAAGAAATCCAAATTATCTTGTATCATACCATGCGTTAAGAACCACACCCCCCATAGTTACCCGCACTCGGGGTGACAAGCACCCATGCTGAAATTATGATGATTTCATTAGTTGTTTAGTATTCCTGTAATGAAAAAACAGAAAAAGGAGCAAAGGAAAGGTACTTTAACCTCCCAAGCATGAAAAATATTATAATAAAAAATAATGACGAAGCAAGCCCTTTGACTTACTTCTTCACACATTGTTTGGTCTGGAGGTTCTCGGGGATTCTAACACATCAATCACTCCACCAATGGACCATTGAGCCTTCAATGACTCAAACTAACTCTCCTTTCTTCTTCCTGAGAGTTTTGAATCTGAAATGAGTATTCAAGGGTAGTAGAGGGCATCACCCAGCTTATATTTAATAATTATATTTAAAAAACGGAACTAAACAGATCGATCCAGCAGTGAAACAGAATTTCTTTCAAATTCATAGATATAGCTAATAAGGCGTTTAGATACTTCAGCAGGGAAATAGAGATCGTTTTTTAAAAAGAATCATGTGGCGGTATAAACCGAGGGTGAAGAGTTCAAAGTAAGAAGATTGATGAGTGTCATAGTCCCCAACTTAACCCCACTATTAACACAGTTTTCTATAACCACGGATACAAATGGTTAACATGGTTAAGTCGCTTACACACGAAACCTGGTGGACGGTTTAATGAGACTAAGCAGGAACAACTACATGTCCCTGATCCCACTACCCAAGATTACAAGATCATACCACTACGTCCAGTAACACTAATATTTTATTAGCTTAGAGGTGCATTATGATGATCATTTATTATTGTAAGGTTATGTGGAACTATCTTTAAGAAGTACACACAAAAAAAAGTTTGAGAACAAACACCACTTGTATGATTATAAATTTTCTTATAGAAACATGTCTTACATCCTCACTTCCACTGCCAATAATTAAAACTAGATAAGGCACTCCCACCACGTAAATTCATCAGCAAGCACCTTATACATTACCACAAAACAAAATCCATAGTTCAATCAATGATCGAGCTTCATTCCCTTAAGTTCCTTATAATGCAGACAATACAGACCTTTAGCAGCAACACTCCTAGACCCCTTCACATTCTCCTCTATTTAATTGTACTAACAGTATCTATAGGCAATGGTCATGACAAATGATCTTCATTTTTGTATTTTTTTTTGGTTGTTCAGAGAGCTTAAGCAATAGTAATGACTCCCAAGATTTCGAAATCGGTAAAGGAAGGCTCTAACCAACTAGTTGAGTTCACTCAACTCTCACAAACTATTCTTCATTAAACTTGAAAGGTCTGAACTAAAAACATAAATGGCTTGCAATGATCTACTATATATGGTTAATGAAATGAAAAGAGCGCTTTATGTGAAAAGGAGCCATTCTTTTCTATTCCTAACTCCCTTAATTTTGGGGCTGTAGAATGCCATGCCTCTAAATTAATGTACTCCAATGCATTCAATACATTGCTTCATATCTTAAAAAGAAAGATGAAGGAGAATTTGTTTTTCCCCAAATGATATCAAATCGAAATGCATAAACCTAGAAACAAGGTTGAAAACCGTTGATAAGAAACACAAAATTTTGCCGCTTCCAATATCATGTTTTCTAAGAGGCTAAGATATCTATGTTTATGGAATGATACAAACTTGATAAATTAAGTTAATTTCCAAGTTTTCAATGGCATTGAGACAGAACATTAAACAACTATACAAGCCAACAAAAACCCCAAGAAATACTCTAAATATTATATACTCCATTATAAAAGAGTGGACAAAACCATGCAAATTCCAAAGAGGCCAGGTATTTCTTAAAAGAGACAGCCACAGTACAGGCATCAGTACGACCATTGGCCTGCAACCCAAAAACAAAGAAATTAAAATTTCAAAATTAAGTGTGGTTATTAAAAACGATTGCATCTTGGTAGAAACTTGATAAAATGAATTGGCATAAAAAAAACGCGGAAGTTTAATAGTTGAGGGAACCTAGAACAGGGCCTCTCCCGCTTCATCAAGCCCATCAGCAGGCTCTAATGCCACATTTCGGTTAGAATCCTTCTGCATCCCATCTTCTATATTCCTCTCTTCCTCTCTCTTCTCTCCTTGTCTTGCCCTTTGTCAGCGTGTGAATATGGACTCAAATGTTTCCCGCACATAATAGATATCTGACGAGTCGGTCGAGAGGAAACTAGAACAGTCGCGACACTAACGGGGCCCTATGCAAGTTTGCGACGTGAGTTACTCTTGAATAACTAGGTGCGCTGCAGTGTCTACTAGTATCACTAAGTGAGGGAATACTTCTCATTTGTCAGAAAATTTTTCTCGCATATAAATGTTTTGTGTCGTTTTTCATTTATTGTCTATTTTAGATTGAGTAAAAAAAAAACACTCTTTTAAACATCGTAAGGTTTTATTATATCTTAAATTAAATATTAATTTAAATTTTCTTAATACTTGTATGCAAACTAGAATTGTGTCGGTTGCAATTATGCGCTAACGTTAAAAAGAATATGTAAATCTAAAACATTTACAGTACTTAATAGATTATGATGCCAATCATTAATTTAAGAATACAGAAATGAATCTCCTTAATAATTAGCTCCTTTGTCTCCTTCCAAGATCTGATCGTCTTCACTTCGTAATTCCTCACACAATTACCTCCCCTCCTCGTACATGGGTTTTTTCATCCCTCCTAGTTAGGTTCTTCTCCCCTCCTCGTGGGGTTTTTTGATCCTCCGCCCACCGTTCCTCCGGCTCTTGCCTCCCCCTTTTCTTTCCTCGTCGATCTCCATCCCTTCGTCTTTCCTCCTTGTCGTTTCCCCTTGTCTCCTCCTCTTTGGCCTCCCTTCTTTTCGTGCAGGGCTCACCGTGGTGGGTAGGACTACGTCCCCCCCTCACGTTCGGGAGTTCCCCGTCATCTTGTGGGTTTGCCGATTTCGATTATTTTGTGCATTTCCTATTGACAGTCTTAAACTTGCTTTAATGCTTTTCATGTGGTTTTTGGTCGAGCTATGCACCGCGAGCGAGGTCGGCAACGATCACGACCCCTGTTTTAGGCCTCATTTGAGGGGACGACTCGACCCCCTGTTTCAGGCTTTGCTGGGGTCTGAACCAGCGTGTCGGTGGAAGGTTTGCTAGGGTTTCCGCCTATTCGTTAATGGGTGCTGCTATAGTAATCGTCTTCAAGCAAGCTTCTTATATGTTAGTTTTATTTGATTTTAACTTTCATAATGGATTATCTCTGGGTTTTGTGTGCTCTATTGATCGCAATTCTAGGTATTTTTGAATGTAGTTCTTGTTGCTCGTTTTCTATTCACAGGGAGGGACCTTGCGTCGAGTCTAAACCTTTGTTTGCCGCGCTTTCACGGTGGCCGACTCGTACACAAGTTGTTACTAACTGGTTATATGGTCTCGCTTCGCGGAGGAGAATCTGGTTCAAAAGTTTTAGGATTTCCTAATCGATAGTATGCTACAGCCATCCTTCACGGCATCTGGCTTTGTGCGGTTCATTCTATTTCGCACCTATCGTGGAGACCTACAGATGGTACCACAGGACCGACGTCTAACAACAACGGCAATGCATATGTCGAAATTCTTGTTGTGAACTCCACCAGATTAGCTATTTGTTGTGCATGGGGAAATTTATATAAGGCGAAATTACGTTATTCCAATCCGAGCTGTATTATGCAAAGAATGTTTCATAGGTTACTATTAGCATGTCTGTATGATTTTTTCGTTTTTGTCAAATTGTAGGCCGTTTGTCCGCTTTACTAATGAAGAACTTTTTAGTTTTCCGTCAAAAAGAATTAATTGATTAGCAAGTTGCAACGTTGTAGTCTTTCCTCCTATGTAAAAAACTGGAAGCAACAATGGTTGACTTATTGAATTATTTAATGGTCGCATACTTTGATTCTTGGATAGTTTGATGAATAATTAAGCCGTCTTTGATGTTTCTTTTGGAGGTGAACTTGGGATTGTTGGAAATCTTTGCGGATAATTCGGAGGACGTGATGTCTGATTTTTTTATTTCGAATGATTTGCTTGCCCCTTGTATAATTATAGGGGCGATTTGTTTAATATTTTTGAGCAGGATAATGTTCTTGCTTCTATGTTTGTAGAAGGGCACAGGGTTGTGTATTGATATCGTGGGAAATTAGAGGGCTCTCAGCAAATTTTCTTCTTCTTTTTTATAGTATATGATTATATAAAAAAAATCAAATTAGAAAAATGCATTCAGTTGGACAAGTGTGTTGAAATTTAACTCCATCCATATTAAAAAATCATTGGCCAATTGCCATGAGAGCCTTCAGAATCAATCCTTTTTCTTTTTTGTTTTTTACAAAACTACTAAAAAAGTCATTCATAGTTTAAAGCCAAACGGCACTACAATTTGACAAAATTGATAAAAACCTTATCAGGCATTCATACGACACCTATGAACCTTATGCTTAATAACAAACTTTAATTAATATCGCCTTAACATTCTCTTTATTTGAAAGCAGTACTGATCTGTGAATATCGCCACAATGTCTGGCATTCTATCTGTTCGTTGCGTAGTATGTTGTCGGCCAGTGTGTTATGTGAATCTTCTTAATAGGAACAGATTAGCAATTAAAGCCACCCACCACGAGGTCACAAAGGCAATGTAGTGTATATCGCGCTCGAGCAAGACACTGAGTAATTTGAAACAACTTCCACGCAGGGTCTCAGGTCATAGGCCATTAGCACACAACCTGTGTACTAGCCGACACGTGAAAGTTGTCCAAACAAAGACATAGACTCAGCCAGGTCTTGTCCTACTCTTGAATCAGATAGCAAAAGGAAAAGATCCAAAAACCCTAGAATTGCGATCAGATAGAAACCAAATCCTAGAGGACATCCTTATTGAAAATAAAATAATTAWAGCTAAATTAATTAAAGAAGCTTGTTTGAGACGATATGTAGCAACACCTGCTGCCGGTAGCAACGAAACCCCGACCACAACCCTCCAAGGGGCGGATGGCCAGAGCGAGGCCCTAAATCAGGGGGTCGTGGTCGTTGCCCTTCGGAGTGAGGCCCTAATCAGGGGGTCATGATCGTTGCCCCTTGCTCGCGACGTCACCGCAAAGTACCATCGAAAAGGCATAATAGCAAAGTTCAACCCCGTTAATAATATTTGCATATCCAATGTTAAACTAAGATGCTAAACTATACTTGGCTACTAAGTCAAGTGCGGCTAAAGGAAAGCAGTAAAATGCGAAAGAGAAGAATAGATTTGTTTGATGTGTTGTTGTCGTTCTTCTCTTGATCCGACTTCATCTATTTATAGGCCTTGGTAACAAAGATCGTGGGGAAAGATTTTATGGCGGTTTCCTTCTGGAAACGGTTATTTGGTGCTCTCCGTGCATTTGAATTCTCCTTTCCCTCCATGTTTCTTACATAACTCGCCTGACACTTGATGGACCTCCTCTTATGGGCCTTGTTTACATGGGCCATCTCCTGACTACTTCCTTCCTTGGCGCCTCTGTCTTATCGCCAGACCAAAATCTCCTTGAGATGTTGCTCTTCGATCAATATTGATCAAARTCCTTGAGAATAAATTCAACCGAATATTTTTAATCCTTGACAAATTGCCCCCTTAATTTGCAAGGGCAATATCACTAGAGCTCTTACAAATTAACGACTTGGAAAATTGGTAGAAAACTGATGACATAACCATGTAGAAATCTAATCTAAATAGGTTTTTTTGTCCATAAATACCTTAGTTACACAATTTTTTGCAAAGTACTACCTACATTAGAAAACCTTAGACATAACTACCTTAAATTTCCATTCCTTTGCTAACCACTACCTTAATCAGTTTTCCAACGTTGACCATGGTATTCCAGTCACGTGAGTTGCACGTGACCTAGTTTTTTGGTCAATTTTTCGATTTTCATGACATTCTCCATCCATTATGCTATGATATGTACTGTTCGCTCCTTTTTTTTGTAGTTTCGTTCATCAAGTGCTCACGCACAATTCTCCTCACTTCATGACGATTTCGTTTTGATTAGAAATGATAGYTGAATTATAATCTTGATGATTTTAGCTTCTTATTTTGACTTGTAGAAGTTTGATAATATACACCCTTTAAAGAAAAATAATAATATATAGTAGTTGATATCTACAATATCAATTYAATTTGTTTGTTTAAATTCCATTATTGAGTTGAAGCTGATTTGTGCTATAATTTAGACATTCACAACAAGACAACAAGTTATGTCAATTTTTCGCTAAGAATCTCCAAAAATCGATTCTTGTTTGAAGTTAATGGGGAAAAAAAGGAGGGAAAGTTGTAAAGGTGGAAAGAAAATAAGAAAGGCTTTTAGTTTGACAACTTCATATTGTTAATTAGAGCCTTGTTGTAATTAAAGATCGACGCTTTTTCTTTATTTCGTGTAGTTTTTGAAAAATGTAGTATGAACACTAGAAACTCACCAATTTTGTTGGATGAACATAACACAGTAGTAGCTGATGTATTGTATTGATTTATGGTTTTTCTCCCCATTCTCTTGCTATTTTGAATGGTTTTTGGCCTTCTTAAGGCCCTCCTTACTACTAATATTTTTGTTTAGTGTTTGAATGAGTTTTAGGTTGCTTTCATTGATTTGGGGTGATTTTGGACTCATTTGCGATCACTACAGAGCTTTGAGAGGAGTAGCGAGGAGCTAGGAGTGGAGCTACGGACATATGCTCACTCTTTTGGTCATAAGTCAAGTTTCGTATGTCTGATTAGTGTGATTCAAGTTGCATTGGAAACTAGAATTCGATAGCTTCGATTTGATAGGTCACATATATGATTTGGACCACCAGAGCTCAAGTTATGGCCCGTGTAAGATAGCCTAGTGAATCTGCCGCGTATAGACCTCAAACCGATCTGTTTGACTTAAACCGATCGGTTCAGGGTCGTTTTTGCCGATTTAATTATTCTCTTTTAGGCTGATTTATTAAGGGATAGGATAGTCTTTTGAGCGGCTCATTTAATTGAGAAAACAAGAGTATTTAAGAGGAGAAATCCTAATTTGTAATTCATTCTTAGATTATCAGAGATATTTTTAAACTCAATTACGTTATTGTGGAACCCTAACTTTGGTATTGAATACAATCATTCATTCATTCATTCATTCATTCATTCATTCATTCATTCATTCCATCATTCATTCATTCATTCATTCATTCATTCATTCATTCATTCATCATCATTCATTCATTCATCATTCATTCATTACATTCATCATTGCATCGCTTTATTTGTGTAATTATTCATCCTTTAATTCGTTTTATTATTGCTTTAATTGATTTATGCTTTTGATTATTTTCCCATCGCAATCAGTATGTTTAATTTGAATATGAGTGATAGTCCAATCTAGGGCGATTGGGATCTATAGCAATATGATTGACTTATAATTTTGATTCGATTCATTGCTTGGCTTTAATCAAATTCCTATTAGATTGTTATTCATGTTAATCAATTTCGTAGGCCCGACTTAATTGCTATATTGTTTAGTCACAGTCTCTAGATCTAGCGATTGAGACATAGAACAAGATCAACATCAATAGGTAGAACGAGACTATCCTAGTCGAGAGATACGGTTAAGAGTAGTTCTATGGTTCAATTGATTCGAGAGAACTTTGACCTGTTTTGATTATGCCATGTTATGAATGTTGAAGCCAATTTACTGTTAATTACTGCTATAAACCATAGCTCTAATTCGTTAATATTATAGTTAATCTTCTTTGTTAATCGCTTTCATTAGTTTTAATTAGTCACAATCACAATCCCAATTGTCTTTTGTTAGTTTAGATGCTTTGATCCATTAGTCAGTAGTAGTTGCTTCCTTGTGGATATGATCTTTACACTAGTTGCAGGTTAGTTTTAATAGGTATTTTTGATAGGCACGCGACAAGCCTGTCAGTAGCATGAAAATGAAGAAATTAAGATGATAAATAAGCAAGAAAAAAGGAACAAGAAGAGAGAATTGAGGAAAAATACAAACAATAGGAAAGATGAGGATAAAATGAATAGTTGGATGTTGGTAATTAATAAGGAAATATGATGATTAATTGGGAAAAAAGGAGGGAATTTATTTTTGGGGAGTGAACATAAGTTTCAGAGCAAATGAATGGAAAAGGGAAGAAAAGCGGAAAAATGGCAAACCACAGGTCACGCAACTGACGTGACCGGAATTACCATGGTCAACGTCGGAAAACTGATTAAGGTAGTGGTCAACAAGGAATGGAAAATAAGGTAGTTATGTCTAAGGTTTCTAATGTAGGAAGTATTTTGCAAAAAAGTGTGTAACTAAGGTAGGTGGACAAAAAACCTTCTAAATATTTAGCTATGACATGGTTTTAAATATAATGTTTATCATATGTAACCATATCACATTTTGTAATAAGAGTGATGGGTAGTGTTTTTTGTTACGATATACAATATTGTATTTGCACAAAACATGAATTACACTTCACTTTGATGTGAAACAACTTGGAAATACTTAGCAATAAATTGTAATGCATACCCTATGAACCACCATCATTAAACGCCATTTGAAAAATGACACTAACTGTAACACCTTGTGTGAATAGGACCCACTAGTAGATATTGTTCTCTTGGCCTAGCCCGCAAGGATTTGCTTTTGGTGTGGGCATGTTACCCACCAAAGGCCTCTACTAGGTTGAGGTATCAATCTACTCTATATAGTAGACTTCGTTCTCCTCAACTTCCGATGTGGGATGGAACTCTAGTCCACCAAAAGCAAATCCTTGCGGGCTAGGCTCAAAGAGGACAATATCTACTAGTGGGCTTATGTTCACACTAAGGGTGTTACAGATGATATCAGAGCCAGGCCCATTCCGGTGTTCGTCGTGCCTTCGAGACGCAGGCTCCTTTCAAGGGTGGGTGACAGGGAACGGAGGTGTTCCATCCCACATCGAAAGTTGAGGAGAAGAAGTCTACTATATAAATAGATTGATACCTCAACCTAGTAGAGGCTTTTGGGTGGTACAAGCCACACCAAAAGCAAATCCTTGCGGGCTAGGCCAAGAGGACAATATCTACTAGTGGCTCCGTTCACACCAAGGTGTTACACTAACAGTAACCTTTGGCCTTGCCTATCAAATTAACGTGTTATCATTAATTAAACATGTCATAAATGTACTTTATTTACGCAAAATATTTCAATTTCATTAGAACAACTTCAAAATATAAATTCATAATGAATAATTTTTGTGCTACATTGTCCTTTGAAAAAAAAATTGACAAGAGTAGATTAAATAACCGTTCTCTTGTTTTTGGCAAAACAAAAATAAAAGAAAAGGACTAAAATAAATACATATATTTATTTTGAAGCCTTACTCTAAAATCACATCCCAACGCCAGGTAACTGGGCCGCAATACTTCTAACACTCTTGACGATCCAAATACTCCTCATGATCTGTCTCATCCTCTGGGGCCATTAACTCCCAATTCACATATTTGTGACACCTACTGTACTCATCCCATAAACTGACGGCAACACTTGTAGCGGACCGTCAAGATGGAATTCTCAAGACCCTTGTCTATGAGTACACTCATAGTATTGCGCCCTTATAAGTAACAAATGATCATAGAGCTGAATATGATCCTGACACCTCTCTAATGCCAACAACAAAAGCCTTGCAAACCAAAGATAGATTAAGTAGCGCCACGATATCCCTCTTAACGCGAGGAAAAGGCTAGTGATAGAGCGTCGCCAACTATCAAATAATAAACCTAACTCGTCTCTACTAACTAGTAGTAAGGGCAAGAAAGGGTCGAACCCATGAAGGCGTTGAATCAACCACCGAAATCAATGTTTAAATAAGCTAAGTCAAACTAGCTGCTTGAGAATGTTTGTCTAAACTAGGAATTGCAACTGGAATTAAGTAAACGAGAAACATTTATAAAAAGTCTAGGCAATGGCTACACCACTCAAATTCATTAATGAATTGCAACAAACAAGGGAAATTGACTCAATGTTGGGGTTAAACTATGGAACGTCACCTAAGACACCTAACTACTCTCTCGAGCTAGAAGGATTGCTAATTCGTGGATTACAATTATTTTCATGGTTAAAATTCACAAACCAAGCATGAAACCAAATCATGGTGACAACAATGTTCCCTTGGCTAGAAATCCTATTCTCATAGCCTTTTATGTCAAGCAAGTTTAAGGGAGCCTACAACTTAACTTCATCTTTCAACTCTTCATTAAGGATACTAATAAAATAAGAGCTTCGCGGTGATCAATCACAAGGACTAGCATGAAATCCTTAAACAAGGCTAATTAACATCAACAAGAATCAATCCCACAAATAATTAGCAATCCATGGTAAAATTGAGGGTTTCACCAAACCCTAGAAATAATATCACAATCCATAAATAATCATAAACAACAATTTAAAGTTCATAACATGTAAATTCAAACTAAAATCAACAACAATCAACAATTTGAAGCCAATATTCAATTAATAATAGCATAAAGTACAACAATTCACTACAAAGGAAGAACAAAAGACTAAGAGGAGAGAGAAGTTACTTGGCAAAGCTTCAAATGAACAACAATGGTGGAAATCACTTTGCAAGCTAAAACTTGAGAATTAAACTAGAAATACAAAGAAATTTGAGAGAAAATTGAAGTTCAAGCTAAAACATAAGTAAAGACCCTAAAATGAAGATGTCCGAACCAAAGGCCAAAAGGTATAATATATAATATATGACCCCCTAAAAAAAAGAGAAAATCAAAAAAAAAAAAAAAAAACAAAAAAAAAAAAAAAAAAAAAAAAAAAAAAAAAAAAAAAAAAAAAAAAAAAAAAAAAAAAAAAAAAAAAAAAAAAAAAAAAAAAAAAAAAAAAAAAAAAAAAAAAAAAAAAAAAAAAAAAAAAAAAAAAAAAAAAAAAAAAAAAAAAAAAAAAAAAAAAAAAAAAAAAAAAAAAAAAACAAAAATAAAAAAAGAAAAAAAAAAAAAGAACTAGCGTGATAAGCGAACAGTTGTGTGGTTTGGTGTCGTAAGAGCGCGTAGAAGAACGAAGAAACAAAAACACTACTGTTTGTGTTGACAGGCTTGTCGCAGTCTATCAAAAAACATACTATCGTTAAAATAACCTGCAACTAGTGTAACATGATCGTATCCAAAGCAGCAACTACTACTGACTAATTGATCAAAAAAGCATCTAAACTAAACAAAATAATTTGGTTTGTAATTGTATAAATTAAAGCTAATGACAACGATTAACAAAGAATTAAACTATATACATTAACGAATCTAGAGCTATGGTTCACTATAGCAGTAATTAACAGTAATTTGGCATCAATAATTCATAACATGGCATAATCAAAGCAGGATCAAAGTTCTCTCGAATCAATTGAACCATAGAACTACTCCTAACCGTATCTCTCGACCTAGGATAGTCTCGTTCTACCTATTGATGTTGATCTTGTTCTAAGTCTCAATCGCTAGATCTAGCTAGAGACTTGTGACTAATCAGATTAAGCAATTAAGTCAGGTCCTACGAAATTGATTAACATGAATAACAATCTAATAGGAATTTGATTAAAAGCCAAGCCACGAATCAAACCAATTATAAGTCAATCATATTGCTATAGATCCCCAATCGCTCTAGAAATTAGACTACTCACTCATATTCGAACTAAACATACTGATTGCGATTGGGGAAAACATAATCAAAAGCATAAGACAATTAAAAGCAATAATAAAACGAATTAAAGGATGAAATAATTACCAAAGAATGATTGCAATTGATGAATGAATGAATTCTATTGAACAACCAAAGTTAGGGTTCCACAATAACATAATTGAGTTTTTGAATATAACCTTTGATAATCTAAGAATAATTACAAAATTAGGATTTCTCCCCTTAAATACTCTTGTTCTTTTTTCTAATTTCAAACCAAGCTGCTTAATTACAAGAAATGCCATCCTCATTAATTACAAATCAGCTAAACCGCAGGCCCATTACCGGATGCCAAACCGATCGGTTTGAAGTGAACCGATCGGTTTGGGCTAGAATTTCGTGCTCGGCCCAATTCCGCTCGATCCACGCCTCGTGCTACATCCGTGAAGCTCCGTAGTGTCTTCTAATCGGCTTAAAATCGATCCAAACCATTGAAAAGATCCTGAAACTAATCAAAACACTAAATGCACAATATTAGTAGCAACAAGGTCTTTAGGAGGTCAAAATCATCTAAAACGACAAGAGAATGAGGGGGAAAAACATGCTATAATTCAATACATCATGGTGACACGGACGTGTTGCTCAAGACAGTAGCAGGCAAAAAGTGGCAAAATTCGGGACCTGACAGTGACACGGACGTGTCACTATCAACACGTCCGTGTTGGTCTCTGTACCTGAGTAGCTTCGAAACGCCATAACTTTCACATTGGTTGTCAGTTTTGGGCGTATGACCTATCGTTGCGAAGCTAACAAAATAAGCTTTCACCTCCAAGTAGAATCACTTCAATCCGATTAGTGGGTCAAAATATATCATCATTTGAATCCACACCTAAGCACGAAAGGCTTCCAAAAGTGCTCCAAAAAGAACCTAAAATATACAAAAACACACAAACTACCCGTGAAGCATTAATGTGACCAAAATAAGTTTAAAACATACAAAACAACACTATAATGCTTCAAAAACACAAGAAAATAAGCACTAAAATACACCTAAAATATGTACAAATAACGACCCATCAGTTAGCATGGAAGAAAAATGGATCATGAAAACTTTGCAAGCTGCTCTTGCTGGTTTTGCTTTCTTCGTCTTCCTGGATCACCGGTATGGCCCCCCATTGGGATGGGCTAGTCCTTCTATGAAATTCTTTCTTTTCTTTCCCATGAATTGGACCACTTTGTTTGTTGCCAGATGATGATTTTCACACTCCCCTATATAATCCAAGGTTCCCATCTCATGGGCTACACGCTCTGGATTGGTCCAAACGTTGTGATAAAGAGGATCGGTGTTGTCTCCCTAGTAATCCATCAGTTCACCCGGATTAGTAATGTTGTAGGTGCGAAAATCATAATTTATCTCAACGACCATAGGAAATTGAATAATAGAGAAAGGGAATTATGACCTCGTGAAAGAAAAAGGGGAAGAAAATATGTGTTGGTGAAGAGAACAGGAAGAATTGATGTGAATAGTGTGTGGTAAATAACCTGTATTTATAGAAGAGTAGTATGAACAATTACCAAAGTATGACATTCACTATTCTTCATTATCGCGACATGAAACGACGTGTTTTGGTAGGGTGGTGATTTTAACCGTCCACGTCGCCTGACCTGTCCATTTTTCATGAAACTTCCTCAGTAATTTCCTCCTTTTGGTGAAAAATATTGGGATATATTTTCACAAAGTCAGATTCATTAATTACTAAACTTAATATGGTGGGACACTTTTGGTGAGATGCCTCGATAATTAATTAATTTTTATTCTTATAATGATCAAGAAATATGTTTTGCTTCATACTACTTGATGTTATATTTGATAGAACATAGATTTGGATTGCTAATAAAGACGTACATTAGCTAAGTAAYGATGTGATCATCGCCTTTTGCCTTAGAAACTAATATAACATAATTARCTGATTTACAAAGCAAAGTAGAACAAAATCTTGCTCCATAAATCCCGATCAATGTTTAGGGATAAGGGATCACTTAACTTAATCATCCTTTAAAAACATATAATTGTCAAAATCAGCATCGTGAGAGTGATCACCTTCTTATGTACATATCTCTCTTGCAATCTGCTGGGCACACTTCCCTTTCTTTGTTGATCTTTTGGACGAACGCTCCTAGCGACGATGTTTCCTTACTCGCTCTAACTCCCTCATCAGAATCCTCTTTCGGATCACCACAATCTTCGTTTGCCTCCCTAGATTCATTAATTTCTCTTTCCTTCCTCTCCTTGAACCGCGCCTCGTCTGCACGGTGTTCCTCTTCTGTGCAAGGGCGACCAACCCTTTTACGCCAGTCGAGGAATCGTTGGAACTCTCAGTCTTTTAGCACTTCTTGCCTCTCTTGCTCAAAGGGACAGAACAAACTTCTACTCAACTCTTGACCACGCTAGAGATTGAAACTTTGAGACTTGACCCTACTAATTACTCTAACCGGAAAATCCATCGTTGGCTTAGAGGTTAGCTCAACGATTATCAAGAAGAAACCTTAAGAAATTTCAGCAGCAAGAACAGTGGAAACCAAGCCAATTTTTGAAATTTCGAGAGTAAGAGTGAGTCAAAACTAGTCATCATTAGCGTTCTTATAGGGAAAAGGATTACAATTTGACCACCATCTTTCTTTACTTTTTTTACCAACATTTTGTTATTTGTAAGGACCTAATGGTCATTCCCGAATTCACTTTTTCAAACATCAAAGCATAAGGTTAACCGACACATATGAATTGCAATCGTCACATTACATCCATCTTCTTCCTCACTGCCATCTTAAACTAGGGACACCATAGCGATTCAACTTCCAAACCTAAAGTCCTTCTCACCCCAGATTGTCGATTCACCATGAAGTTTCCCAGGAAGCCTAAATCAATGCAAGATTTTCACACTTCCAATTGACCAAGTTATGTTTGCAAATTCTAGAAAAAATACAAATTCATTTCACCCTGATTTGCTTTGACAAATTCGTTGTAAGGAAAGAAAGACATGTCATCCTTAGGTTTCACATTTTCTTTCGATTTGAGAATGACCAAGACAAGGAGGTTTAAAAAAGAGATTGTTCCCAAAATTACCAAGTGATATTAGGTAAAGAGGGTCCTCTGAGTGGCTGCGTATACGGATATCCCTTGTACAGAAGGAAGATTAGTCCACCCGCGTTATGGATTTAAGCCAAAATCCAGTTAAGGGTTGGTGCAAGATATGAATGCTAGCGATTGGTTTAGGTGTCTATCGAGCTTTCAACCATCATGGCAGGAAACGGATTGTGAGTTTCCTTAAACTGCCACCTTCAGCAAAAATCCCTCAACGGTCACTAACATGTACATTAATGTCTTTGTGAGACCTGTTCTTAACTTCTTCTTTCCGCAAGGATTGTGACAGTTACTTTGGCCGATGTGGCTTTTCTCACTGGACTTTCCCCTTATGGAGATACTAACCAAGAGTTAGAGTTTTTCAATATTTAAGGTGCATACAAGATTATACACCAGAATCATAAACTTTTGAAAGAAGTCAGGGAGATAAAAGAAATCGGTTTCAACACTATCACTCATTTCCGCTTCTTAAAAAAGTGAATCAAGAGGAGGAGGTGTTTTCATCTTTTGGCTCATGAATTAAATTAACTATTAAAAATAATATACTTTGGATTAGTATTTAATTATTTACCAGGTTAATATTTAACTGGATTAATATTTAAATTTGGATTACATTAATCGTGAATTAATATTATCTAATTAATAATATATTTTTGATAATATTAGATAGTAAAATATTAACTTTAGATACTTTAACCAAAAAAAAAACTTTAGATAATATGTAACACGCTAAATAAATTATTGGTTCATCTCCGAGATGAACCAATTATGTACTTATCTCCTGCATTTAGTAATTTTTGTGATTTATTTGTCTTATTTTGTTCACTTACATACATGTGATTATTAAATAAAGTTGACTAAATTACATAAGACATGAGATAAGTGTTTTTTGGTTCATCTCGGTGATGAACCTATTAGTGCGCCTTAATCAGTGTAGGATAATACCGTAATTAAGATTTTTTTTTGCTGCATTGGTAATTTGGTATGCAAATGCATAGCAATAGTTCGTTGCTTTGATTAGTATCAAAGTCCCGAAAAAGCAATAATCCAACATCACTGCAAAAACCAAACTCACGACGACAACGAAGACTCCAATCTTCCTTGTCATTCACAACTACAATCCACAAAATCACTAACACACGACTTCAGGTTCGTCCTTTTCAAGTTATGTGCATTGATCTTGCTTCTGTTTCATCTCTACTTCATTTCCGCAATTCAATTATCCAATTGATGTTTCAGTATTCATTTCTATTTGGTCAATTTTCATCTTAATTCATCGATTATTTTATCAGAACAGTCATTTTTTGAGTCTATTTGGTTCCCTTTTTCTTCAATTTAATTCTAATTTTACGGTTGAATTATTTGAATCGCCCTTTTGTAATTCTCTCTCCTCTGACGAGCTTCGGCTGCTGCTGTTTTGAAGCAGAATTAGAATTATAGTAAGTGAGTTGATTGTTTAGGGTTTGATTTGGGACCTGATGTGATTGTTGATGCCATTGTTATCGTTGATTTSATTGAAATTGACTTGGTTGTTTTTATGTTATCGATATCGTTGATTGTCTTGATGAATGTTTTGCTGTATCCTTTTTGTTAGGTTTCATAGATGAAAAATATGTTAATGCAAATAATTTGAACACCCRCATTATACAAKTGTTGATTGKTTATTTTTGATTTTTCTTMTGTATTTGATCAAATCAATATTTGAAGTTTGTTTAAGGTTACATTTCGSTGGTTGTTATTGTTGCTCAGGTAATCGCGGTCACAGTGGCACGATAAGCAGGATGGATTTTGTATCTGGCTACAAGGTCGGTTTTTCTGTCTCCCACTCAGAAGTAGCTTCTTAATTAATTTATTTTTATGCAATGGGGAAGCATCATAAATCATGCTTTTGCAAATTTCTCCTTTGCAT
Source organism: Bassia scoparia (assembly GCA_008642245.1). NCBI lineage: Eukaryota > Viridiplantae > Streptophyta > Magnoliopsida > Caryophyllales > Amaranthaceae > Bassia > Bassia scoparia. The sequence goes on from SNQN01002846.1 coordinate 56,736, forward strand.
TTGATTTTATCATGTTATCAAATCAAATTAAGTAGGCTTAAGATGTTTCAGGTTTTACACACTTTCGATAGAGTACAGACTATTTCTGCATGATTCTTGCATGTATCATCTTTAATCTTTATATGGATGCCTCTGTGGGTTAAGGCTCTGTACCTCCATYTCCTCTTACTTTCCCTYAAGGGGGAGCCATTGCTGATTCGGGGCAATATTGATGGTACATTGACAACAAGTCTGTTACAATTCTGTATGAATGTTTGACTTTATGGACGATTAATATCCTTAAAGATGCTTTTACCAGCTTTTAAGTTTTTGTATTCATGTTGCCAAATTTTTGTTTAACTTTTTGTTACCTGCATTGTGAATTTAATATAGTGGCCAAATTCTGACAGGTTGTTGTCGGTCTTTGGAAATGTGAATGCTACATCAAGAACAGGTGTGTCAATTTTGCGCTACCATGAAATTTTACACATCTTTCTTTATATGATGGGTTAGGATTTTATTGTTGTCAAAATAATAGCTTCACTGTCTTTTGTGGTAGTTTGAACTTGTTAATACGATCTTTTGGAAGCTCTAGCGGTGTCCAGATGGCGGGATGAAATCTTTGTCTGTTATTACATGTCATTGTAAAAAATAGGAAATAAATTAGCTATGTTACTTAATTAAGAATGAAATGAAACTGGGGCATGGTTCGAGATTTAGTTTAGTTTCTGCAGGATAGGAAACCTCAGCATACCTTCTTGAATGGTTGGAAGAATGAAACTGGTTGGGTTGAATTTATTCTTAATAAGTGTTTGGTTTGTTGATTATGAACAATTTGTTTTTTTAATAATAGTTATTTATTTATTTAATAGACATATGTATTAGTGTGAATGAAGCTATACTCCCTTCTATCTATGTGGTGTTTCTAATAATTCTCTTTGAGCTTTGAGGTGATGCATCAAATTGTCATTAAGTCCACAACACTATTGATATATTGTCATTCCAAATCCATATGTATACTGATATTATGCAAATTCGCCTCTTGAGCTACTGTGCTGAATCTATCACTATTTAATTTTCTGCAAATTATGAACCATGTTAGTACTAACTTTAATACTGCTTAATTGGGGGGGGGGTGGTTACTTTGAATGTTTGGTATGGTTCTGTTATTGATGTTACAGGGGGAGCCACACGATTTATCAGATTAAGTTTTTTGCTTATTTGTTTATGCCATCTTTTATGTCATTGGCAATCCATAGCAGTTGGGAAGAGAAAGTAGTAGAAAAATACATGGAAGTGAAGGTGTAACGTTTGGCTTACATTAAACATCATTATCCTAGATCTGTAAGCATAATTAGTGTTTGAAGAGTTGTGGTGTGCAATATCTTTTGATACTACTAATATGGTGTGTTGGTGATCTTTTTCCCAATGTTAGCKTYATATGCTAAAATGCTAAATTTMTAATTGTTTCWTTTTGATAGTTATGTGGAGCGGTTGCTTGATCGGATAAACAATGGTACAAAGGCTGAGGATAGAAGGATGGCAATAGTTGAGCTTCAATCTGTTGTTGCAGAAAATCATGCAGCCCAGCTAGCTTTCGGAGCAATGGGTTAGTATGTCTTATCATGGTTGATATAGTAGCTGAATGCTGAAATATAAACTTTGTACATTTTTTAGATAACATTATCTTTCTTGCTTTTGTATTTGCAGGCCTTCCAGTATTATTAAGTGTSCTGAAAGATGAGCGAGATGATGTGGAAATGGTTTGAATACTTATTCTTTTAGTTTTTAAGTCTACCAACATTTTGTATGTATTTGATTTAGACTTATAGATTTTATGTTATCATATGCTCAAAATTTTGCATCCTAAGTTAAGAATCCTAGACTTTTTCCACTAAAATATACTTCTTAGACACTAGATAATTGCCCGAGCATATTTGCTCGGTTTTAAATTATATGTATATATGATTCTTATACTCACAAAACAACTTTATTTTTAATATTCAATTTCTTTATTTAAAATTTATAAAAAAATATATATTTTATAATTATATATTAAACAAACATGTTTCAAAGCACATTTATTATCTTCTTATACTTAATAATTGTTGTGTTATGTTTTTATGCAATCATTTATGAAGGGGTGATGGAAAATGAGAGGGAAATTTAGGAGGGAAAAATGAGACARTGGCCAATGTGGATTGCTTTAAGTATTGAATATAAATTAGTAGTGGGAGATTATTTAGGTTTTAATGTGTACATTTCACATTTCAACTTATTTTTTTTTATTTTTTTTAATGCACAATGATAATATCATAATAGTGGTCAAAATTGTCTATATAATGCTCTGCTATTGTAGCAAGATGAGCTGTTGCCACTCTATAGATATAAATGGTAAGAATTATACTTAAAATAAAATCAGCTTTAGCCACATTACATTATTGTTTTTAAGAAAATCCCTTCAATGTGTTTATGCGATGTTTTTGAGATGGCAAGAAACAAATCAAGAACAAAAAAATGAGTATTCCTAAATTTCATCCGGATGTCTCTAATTCTATCCTTTGGAGTCTTTTCACGCATCTATCTTAACATGCACAAATCTGGAACACCAACCTTCTTGATGCACTCCATCTTAGAAGCCTAATATTTATGGAGGAGAGTAACACTGGTCTTATGGTAGTTGTAGTCCTATAGAATTCCCTCTTCAACACTACTACATCCATCCAAACTTATTACATTATCATTTGGCCCACACTGAATACTAAAGAAACACACCAAGTAGTTAGTTTTTTAGATTCCAACCTTTGCCTCAACTGTTTCAATTTAGCATCAAGCTCAATCTTAGTTTTATCTACTAAAACAGTATCATCCGCGAGTAGCATACACCATGGGACCTCACCCTAAATTATTGAATCGTCAAAATTGTTGCAAAAAAAAAAAAAAAAAGAAAGGGCTCAACGCAAAACTTGATGCTATTTTTCTTGTTTGTTTTAATTAAAAAATTCTTAGAATATGCCCTCACATTTAATGACACATGAATATAACTTTGTGGAATGCCTTGCTTCAACATTGCCCTGCCAAGTACATCTCTTGGTACCTTGTCATAGGCCTTCTCTAAGTTTATGAAAACCATATATCGATCCTTCTTCCTTTCTATAAAACTCCATCATTTGTCTTAGAAAATGGATTGCCTTCTAAATTGCCAAATTGGTTATCCATTTATCCAATACCTGGGCATGCCCTCAACCTATGCTCAATCACCCTTTCCTATAGCTTCATGTATGGTTCATAACTTTGATTTGCCAGCAGTTAAAACAATCTATAGCCTCTCATTTGCTCTTATATTTTGGAATAAAGGTGCTTTTCCTCCAATCTTGTGGGATCTTTGCAGCTCTCCATACCAACTTTACCCARACATCTCCACACCTCAACCGATCTCTTTATCTTAGGCTTCTTTTCTCATACTTTTGTTTTACTTTCCGGGGATAACTCCTTGACTTCCATTAAACAATGCTTAAGTACCCCTTCCACCTTTCCTTGATGTTCTCATTGAATTATTTCTTGAATGAATGATATTCAAAAATTGTGATAGGCTTTTGAGTGAATATATATTGATGTAGTTGGTGCTTGGAGCTTAGATTTTGCACTGAAGATGATATGGTAGTCATAATACTGTGTTTGGATTGGGTATCCCAAATGAAGGCTCGTTATAGGAGTTGGGGAACAACCTCTTGCAATCTAGATGGAAGGAATTCTCAGCATCTCATATTCTCATGTATTCATTTTTCCAGACAAATCAAGTCACTTTTTAACGAACATGAGAATTTTAGTTTAATCCTTTTGGAAAGAACATAGAGGGAATGCTAGGAAGAATTGGAAGTGAAAGAGGTTTCTTAAATCCCTTTTCTGTTATTGTGGCTTTATGACTATTCTCTTTGGCTATATTTTTAGTATTGTAATTATTTTTCGCAAAGAACACTTGCAGTATACTACATCTGTTCCCACCTTTTTCCCTTCTAAGCGATGGAATGATTGGAAATTGGAGTACCATGTGATCATTGGGGGAAATCGTGTTAGCAAATGTTCAAACTTGCAATACGCTGCTTACTTCATATCCAATCTTTAGAGAACAGGTTCTGCTTTCATCTTACAATTGAGAGCCTTTTCCAATCGGAAAATCATTCCACATAAACTTTTTTTGTTCATGTAAGATATCACATTGTAAAGAAATGTTCGTGGAAACCAAATTCAGTGGTAATCTTCTTCAAATCTAAACAGTCGAAATGGAAAAATTGCAAGGAAACCTTTCGACATGCTAGAGATACTGCTCAATATCTTTTTACGTCCGATAAATTACCATAAATGTTTCTATGACTAACTGCAAATAAAGCTTTTATTGTCCAGTGAAATGTGTGCGGCATATTTTTTATACTTAATTTTTAGTATCATGATAAACTATGTCACCTTGCTTCTTGATATAATACAGTCAGGTGATGCTGTTTAAAACCCTTTTAGTCCTATATAACCTTCCTCTTCAATCATGGATAAATCTGACAAATTTGAAGTGGATTCCCACCAAAGGAATGTGCTGGATGCATCAAAAGTATGACAACTATACTCTCCTCCCATCACTTGTGGAAAAGATTTACGTACCATTTTTTTTTGCCATATGTCATAGTTACTGTAGTCTTGTTTGTACATTGTATCTTTTGCTTTCATCTTCAGGAGATGATGACTGTTATTTTTATAGATACGCCTCCAAGTTCTGACTGCCCTCTCAACAATTCTCTAATGCAAGTGACTTACTGCCGTTTGTATTCTAACTTAATTCGGTAATGTTCATCGAATTCATTCTTGATGGCCCAGCTTGCAAAGTAATTTTGGCTATCCCTCTGATAACTCGACTGATGGATATGCTGAGACGTAGGTATATATTAAAAAACGTTACCAACCTGGTATAGTTATTGAATTTTTAATCATTTGTAGTAAAATATGTGTCTTCTTCATTGTCCATCTTATATTATAAGAATTCTTTCCCTATTATTTTATATTCAAAAGTGTTCAATGTTAGCTAAAACAGTGTGTATATGTAGTTAACGAATGAGCCTACGCTGCTTACTTATATGACTCTGAGCTGAGGTGGCATCCCTTGTATATATAATTACTATAATTCAAGGATAATCTTTTACTAACTTCTTCCTACTGTAGGAAATCAAAAAATGATGATGTTAGAAGGGGCTTTTAGGAAATATTTGACCTTATGTAAAGGAGAATGGGGGTTCAGATTGTTATGTGTTCAAGGTGGTGTTGTGATTGCTTCTTATGACTCTATTATCTCATACTGGTGTGTCAACTGTTCATCGAATACTTTTGAAATAAGATAGTATATATACTAAAGTTGTGTCACCTTGTTGTTAGTGAGTAGAAGATCGTATAGCGAAAAATAAGCATAAAAGAAATGAAACACTAAAATTTGAGATCGTCATATTACAAATCATGTTTTTCATTACAATAATAAAAATAAAAACTTAAATGAAAAAGATGATTAAAGAACTTGAACACAAATATAGCATAAGGTAGCACATATTTTTGTTTCTCACCTTAGAAGCTTGTTTTGATCAAGAAACCATTAATTGCCTTGATCAAGTTTCGAGTTTTTTTACATATCCTTGGCTCACGGATGTCAGTAAATTAGTGTTGAGATAACACAGTCCTTGTAAATAGGCCAAAATCTATTTGCTGTTCAGTGCCCCTGATCCCTCATGGCATTTTATCTCCTTGTCTTTACTCATCGACTTTTTTGGAGTTCATCATCTTTTTTCAATGATTAATTATAGTATGCATAAGCCATGAAACTGAACTTACAAAAGGATTTTACACGTCTCATATTTTTGCAGGATTGTTTCTGAAATGTTGTGAATAACATTTCAACAATAACATCTAATCAAGTAATCTTGTGGATTCGTGTTGAATATTGGTATATTCTGCTCTGCTCACATGCCAACTATGTCAGATGTTTATAGACTCTACGAGGGAGACAGATTTATCCGATACTTCACTTTGAAAGCTCGTAGGATATCTTACACAATTTGAACCAGCAAAAAGGTGTGAAAACTTTCAGAAGACCAAACTACCTAGTTTGATTAATGTATATTGAATCTCTTCAAATGATCACGCAGTGTTTTCAATCTCCTGGACAAACCATCATACCAGTAGACAATAAATCTGCTCAGCACATTGGAGACTGTTAATCTGCTAATTGCCAATGGTCCACTAGCTGAGTCGGGAAAAGATACAAATAGTATGACCAACAAAACAGCCTTGGTTCAGGTTTGTCAAACCCTCAATATTCCTGAATTCAGTTTTTTTTATTCTCTTTAACTCTATGAATATGTCTTATACTTTTATTGCAGAGAAAGGTACTGGACTATCTTCTCATGCTGGGAGTTGAGAGCCAATGGGCTCCAGTTGCTGTTCGTTGTGCGGTATGATATGTTCTTCCGATTCTCTACTGGTGGTATCATCCTTCCAACTAAATCTTGTTGGTGCTGTCTGCTCTGTTGTCAGTATTTTCAGTCATCATTCTCACTATAGTGTTTCTAAACTTTTTAGGCGCTTCACTGCATTGGTGATTTGATTTCTCAACATCCTAAGAACACTGATGAGCTTGCAAAGAAAGTKCTTGGGCAAGAGCCTCAAGCAGAACCTGCTCTAAACTCCATTCTTCGAATCATTTTGCGRACTTCTAGCATGCAGGAATTTGTTGATGCTGATTATGTTTTCAAGAAMTTTTGTGAGGTAGGAAACCTGAATCATACATCTTCGAGTCGTAAATWAAATATTGGGAGAAAAGGGAAGATAATTTCAAGTAGGCATGGTACTATAAGAGTACAAGGAACCAGTAGCCAGGTCAAAGGACTCCTGTGTAGGGCTTTTGCTTTGTTATGGACCCAAAAAATAACTTTTGAACTGTCTTGCTTGAAACAGAAAAACCCTGACGGTCAGAAATTGTTAGCATCCACATTGACACCTCAGCCACAGTCGATGACTCAYGCACCACTGGAAGATGATGTAAACATGTCATTTGGAAGGTTCTTTTCTGACATGCCAGGGGCATTTCTTTCCTCTTGTTGATTAAATTGACTTTTGAAGTGACGGCCTCTTTTGATTCCTGCATTAGATGTGTAATCTTGTATGTTTTTCATTCAGAAAATTTATCTCTTTTGCAGTATGCTGCTCCATGGTCTGACAATGAGTGAAAGTGATGGCGATCTTGAGGTAACCTTAGTGTTTATTAGTAGATTTAAAGARATCCTGTAACAAGTTAGCRACTGACAGAATATGGGTTCAAGTTTTCAATTAAACCAGTGCAGAGTTTTGTAGCAAATTGCAAACCTATGTTGGCCGACTTCATGAATTTTATATTTTACCTTATGTCCATTATTAATTTGGCTATTTTCCAAATGGAGGTGAAGCAGTGTTTACATTCAGGCAACTTATAGGGAATTAGGTGGTTAGTAGCAAGTGCAATAATATGCTTTGTCATTTTTTTTTTCTATTTTACCTCCAAAAGAAAAATGTTCAATTGAATACTCATTGCCTCTGACAAAAAGAAACTTACAAGTGTGAAACTAAGTGTCTTCTAAATTGTTTTTCTTGTTCACCTGGATTGATGACTTATCCTGTAATTTTCATTGATATATTATAGATAATTTCTCTGTAAAATCAGCTGGCATTTTTTTTGGGTGCAGATTTGCGCACGTGCAGCTAGTGTTTTGTCTCATATGCTGAAGGACAATACACAGTGCAAAGAGAAGGTATTCTTATATTTTACTTTGTCTTTAGTATATGACAAGTCTTCACACCTCATTAAGAATGGATTATTTATGTTCCTGTTTATTGTGCACATCTTTGTATGTGTTGGTGTAATGATGTGACTGTGGATCATCATTCAAATAACGTATAGATGTCAAATAGAAGAATAACTGGGCTGATAGTGAACATGTGTGAAGCAGTTTATTACGATCAGTTTGTTGTATTTTCTGTTAATTCTCCGTAAGATGTGCTGATTTAAAATTGGGCTCATATGCACGGAAGATGAAATATCACCACCAATTAGTTTTTGTTGTGGCAAGGTGCAGAGCGCAAATACTAAAGTAACAACAGCTTAACTAACAACTGAAACTCGACGATTATACTTATGTCAATATCTTTCTAAAATTGAATAAATTGATATAGAAATCATACGTATATAATATGATGGTTCGACTAAATCTGAAGATCATAGGACAAGAAAAGGAGATGGAAATTTCTGTTGAGAACCATGCAACAATTAAGAAGGGCAAACATACCATAATATTTTTTAGGTATCTTTTCAACCCCATTATGGAGACAACTAAACAACGAAGAATAGTGATTTTTCCGGTAAGTCTACCTCATTTTGGGTATCTTGAACCCATGATGGAAATCTTTCTATCTTCCCGGTCGTGCAAACATTCGCATACATTCGTCTTTGGAACAAACTTTTATAAACCTTGACAACAATATTATTAATCAATAACGACTAACATAGGTCATCTGGATCTTGTTGTATGTCATGAATATACTTTCAAAATAAAGATCGTATGATTTTTTCACAAATACAATTAATCGATTTAAGCGATCTAAATAAGCCTAGAAGACCATGCACATCAACAATGTTGAATGAGTTTGAGATGGAGACGGTATTGAATGATAACTAGAAGGTTGAAGAAGTCGGTGAATGATTGTGAAAGTATATAGGTGAGTTGAGATTGTGATGCAAAGTATAATAGTAATTGAGAATGTCCATTCGCAAACTTGTATTAGACAAGCCCTGTGTTTCAGCAGATTTTTGTCCAGACTCCTGAGAACTCGAATGTGGGAGTAGAGTTTTAATCATAGAAGTTCTTTAAAGGAAGAACAAGATGTCTTGCAAGAGCTATTAGGAGAGTATGTATGCTATCGATGCAACTGGGCCTGCTGTACCCTTTGAAGTTAATTCTGCTCTCTAATGCTTTTCTTTCCCTGGTTAGATTCAAGTAGTTGTGATTCCTGGTTATTTTAAGGAAGATTCTTCATAGGTAGCAGTGTAGTACGTTTTCATTATCCTTTTCCAAGCAACGCGCCTTTTAAATTTCCTTCGGTCATACACTCATGCTAATATATAATATACTATATGATTTCTTTTCAAACTTTTCTGCCTTCCCAGTTCCACCTTCTTTTAGTGTGTATAATATGATTTGTTTGCATACATTTTCAGGTTCTAAAAGTTGAGCTGGGCCGACAAGTGCAGTCTATGGCCCCGAGCCATTAATCGCACCGATGTGATATATTTGGCTGTGTTCTTCCATGGATAGTAAAGATTGAGAAAGACAAATTGAGAAAAGCAATTTACATGTTCAAGAAATGGATTTGACGCTTCTGATTATATGGTTCTTGATTGTCCTATTGCAGTGCAATGTTTTTCTTAGATGCCCCCCCACCTCAATATCTTCTTGAGTTCTTCTAATAATCTGCAACTGTTTGCACTCGAGGGCTACAGCTGTCTTTGGAGAGTGTGCTTCTTTATAAAAATCGTATTGAAAAGTGGTAAGGATGCTTTTGCATAGTTGATGCAATCAGCCAAAAAGCTGGGCTTACATCATACTTCTGAAGTCTTGATGGATGCAAAGGACCTTCCTTTTCTCCTCCAAGAGCCTTCCTGAACTGCACAAGCCTTTGACAAGATCCAATGGTGCTAGTACGGAAGATATTGTAGATGAAGAAAATAATGCTAGTATGAAAGATGAGAGGAACGATGAGCATCCGATTCTGGCTTCACTTGTTGATGCTGACTTTGTTGCCATGATTGGTAGCTTAGAGTCTAACATAAGAGAGAGATTTGTAGATGTCTATAGTAATCCTAAAGCAAAGGTAGCAGTTGTTCCTGCAGAATTAGAACGAAAAAGTGGAGAAAGTGAGGGGGATTATATCAACCGTCTGAAATTGTTTATGGAGAAACAGTGCTCTGAGATCCAGGTAAACCTCTTTTCATGTTGTCTTTCTTGGTTCATTTGTTAACTTGTTCACGAATTGAGATTAGTTGCACCTTGTATCTCCTGAAGGATCTCCTTGGGCGCAATGCTACCCTAGCTGAAGAACTAGCCAAGACAGGTGTAAAATCCGAGCAAAAGACTAGTGGGCCCTCAGAGAGGTTTCAGGTGGAGACAATCCGCAGAGACCTTAGGGAGGCATCTCAACGAATCGAGATGCTCAAGACCGAGAAAGCAAAACTTGAAAATGATGTTTCCACATACCAAGATTTGGCCAGTAAGATGGAGTCTGAATTAAAGAGTTTATCTGATGCATACTACAGTCTTGAACAGGCCAATTCCCAACTTGAGAAAGAGGTCAAATCTTTGAGAAGCGGGGGTGCTACACCTTACCCTGATATAGAGGCAATCAAAGCTGAAGTAAGAGAGGAATCTCAGAAGGAAAGTGAGGCAGAGTTGAATGATTTGCTTGTTTGCTTAGGACAAGAGCAGAGCAAAGTGGAGAGGCTTAGCGCAAGGCTGTTGGAACTAGGAGAGGATGTTGATAAGCTGCTTGAGGGTGTTGGTGATGATGTTGGCTTACCTGAAGATGAAGATGATGACGATGAAGAAGAAGAGGACTAATTTATGATATTGGTATTTAAATTCTCCTAATTTATGATATATGCTGAAATCTCTTTCCCTCGTTTTCCTTTGTCCATTGTTACAGATTTCGTTTCAACTGTCATTTGTTTTAATAGAAATATGTACATCTATTTAGTCAGTTGTATAGTTGATTTGTTGATGTTAAAAAAGAATGCAAAACTTCATTCTTTGTTAGTCCTAAATTAAATCTACTTTGTACTGAACATCATTTATCGCCCTAAGTAGAGTGACATTGTCTGCTTATCTCTAGTATCATTTCAGGGAGCTTACCTTTTGTCTTTTTCTTCTTTTTTTTTTGAATTTTTTTTTACGTAAAATGACAAATTATTCAAGAGTAAGGTAGGATGTAAATTAGAAAACAAAATCCATGCTGTTTCAATTTAAGTGCTACATTTTAACCACTAAGTAATCTCTATGTAACGCTTTGATTGAGACGAAAGGAGTAGAACATTCTTCCGTTCCATGCCTTCAGCTACTAAAAATGATGGATTGATGGCTTGCGCTGTAAATATACGAAGTCATATGTACTGCACATAAAATCTTACTTATTCTAAAAGAGAGCCGAAGTTGGACGCTACAATCAGCAGACAAGTCGGACTCATCTAGACGTCTAGTTATACATACTCAGCATATCATATTTTATGATGTGAAACTCAAACCAAATCATGCACGCACCAACTAGGCAACTAGGCAACTAGGC
>SNQN01002847.1:0-20829 GCA_008642245.1 Bassia scoparia
CCTCAGATAGACTTCCATTAAACAATAAGTATCTCAATTCATTCACGCTTCTAAGAGCCAGTATAATATCATCCCATTATAATGGAGTACTTTGTAACAGACACTTGTATTGCAATTGGACTAACAATATGATTATTATATTTTCATTAATTCAATAGTTTAACATAAATATTAATTCCATATATGGGTCATAATGGGATCCTAATAGCCAATTATTGGCTGCGTAAGTTAATTAATTTACTGAAATCCTCATTGGGTTTAGGAAGTTACCTTCTTTTGGAGTGTCTTGTATGTTAGGAGTTCATTTGCAAGGTTCAGACCTAGTATGGCACTCAGCCTTAAAATCAATCACAACTCCTTTCGCACGGTCATGAAATTTTCCGAAAGTGAAAGTCTTCTTAAATAGTTCATTAGTGTAGGAAATGCTTCTCAGAAAAAGAGAAAAGAACATCAATTGTAGTTGCTGTATTGTAGTAATACCTTTGATAAGGTTGCAATATTCTTGAATACGTATTTTTTACATTGGGTTCACATCTCATCACAAATCAGCTTCATGGGTAAATATTTGAGCACAATAGCTCGGATAAACGAATACTAAGGTCTTAATATGACGATAGCCGACGAGTTGTAGAGTAACTGCTAAATGCAGTTTGGTGTTTAAACCTTCAGTTCCTCCGATTCTAGGGTGTAATTCTATTAGATCGTTATTCTTCATTTAACATTACTCCATCTCTTTTGCTTTTGCGATCCATGACACTTGTGTTGTGCTCGTTTCATTGGGAGGTGCAAGACACAATGTATCCAGATTTAAAAATATGAAGCAAAGAGGACATTCTTAGTTCCAAGTTTATTCAAAGTCTTGCATTTAATTAATCAAATTCATATTACATAAAGCATAGGTTTCCGACGAAACACCGGGAAGCAATGGTATCATACTGAATATTGTTCATTTATGTTATATTCTAATTTTGGTGAATTTCAAGTCATATACCCTCTATGACAACTCGCATAACTGGAGCTAGTAATCTCTGAAATAAGAATTGAATATACATCAATTACTTTTAACTTATTATATCTTCCAGTACGGAAATAGAATATCTCTCACATTAAATCTTAGGAGATCTCTGGGTTCAGCCACGTTATAACTCTTACTTCAACGACTTTGCTTCATCGAGTCGATTCATTTATTTCAAACTATGAAGCGTTTTCAATCTCAATATTACAGATATTAGTATACTACTCATATGTCATGTGGTTTCTGAAAACACGAACGAGTGAAATTAGCTCTGATACCAATTGTTGGATCGCCGAACAAAAACAACGAGAAAGAGGGGTGAAATAGAGTTTATTCAAGATATGTGAATCTTGTGGAAGAGTGAGCTCTCTCTAACTCGGTTGGGGAGATTAAAAGAAAACTCTTAAGTAAAATAGAAAACCTATATCTGCGTAAGAAAAGCATAAGAAGGATGTACTATAATGTACCAACCAACATAATAAATACCGTATCAAAAAACTACATTTAACGAACAAATCTGCGCTAAAGGAAGTTGATATCAATTTTGACGTTTTTGAACCTAATAAATGACACATTAAGAAAACTTCATCAACTAGCGAAGCAATACTAATCTATGAGTTCGTAGGACTTCGTCTTTATTAAATGGGGCCAAATGTCGGCATAATAATGAAAACACTTTATTTTGTATCAGAAATCTAAGAACTCTGTTCTTGATGAACTCAGAGTTCAATTAATGAACTTTCTTGAACACTATTTCTAACCAAATTCCTCTTTGAAAATCTGTTGGAATATCACACTTAACACTCTATCACAATGCCGTCTATGAAATCCTTTGGCTTATGTATCTTCTTTCACACAAACGCCCTTCTATTTGCGTTCCATAACCAACTGATAAACAGCAACTTTAATCAACACAACTGACAATAAGACTAAGAACCTTGAGACACGCGGACGGAGCCTCTGGGTACTACGAAAATGATAAAGACTACAACTGATCTATTAACTTATTTCACGATTGACTTAAAGTGTATTGGTATATGATTTATTAGGTGAATAAACGATTAACTAATTAAAAACCTAATAGGGTAACTTTGTATGAATCGTTGGAAGTCACCAGTATTTGAATATACGATCTACCAACTAGACGAGAAACTAAACCACAAGATCCATATTTGGGTAGGGAAAATGCCATACAAAAGAGCCTGGAATATACGAACTCCAACAGTCACGAAGAAAAACCCAACACTACTCTCATTTAAGTTTGTTGAACGATATACGGATTTTTCTCAATTGTGTTACAGAATTTGATATAAGTTTACAAGCGATTCACTCAAGATAATTAAAGATCAACTTCACCTATTTTTTAAGGAAAACAAAGAATGTGTTATCTGTAAAAGTATCCAATTGCAATTAAAGTTGTATTTAACTTGAGTTTCCACGTTTATGGGCGCGCTCAAAGCTCTTCATTTTCACAAAAGATATTTTCATTTTATTTCAAAAGCATATAGTGTATAGTTATTAAAAGAATACCAGACTTTATCTCTGATGTTCTCATAACAGAAATGGTTCTATTAAATGTACCGAACAAGAATACAAGTACTAAACAAATATATATAGTAAGGTACTCTTTCTCCATGAAATCACCTAAGATTAATTTCATTTAAAATAGATTAAACTAAACAAGACTTATACTAAGAATATCTGTTTTATCCTTTGGATATGCTAATTTGGTTTCATGCCTAATGCCAAGTTTAACATAAATCTGAAAAATACAACAACATTAGTAGACCAATAGTTACTGTAGAAACCCCAAATACTCAATACTTGATCTTATAAGTGCTTCTCGAAAGCAAATGACAAGGAACTCGAGCTTTCCAAATTGTGAGCTTCTTCCTTGAGCTCAGGTTGATGCTTCCAATAGTCCTGGGAACTTCTTCCTTCTCCTAAGGATATCCTCATCCCTTTAAGACTCCTTGGACCATCAACACCTGCAATCACAACACTCAACCACACACATCAGATAACACTTATGAGTTTGCCTTTGGGTTGGTTTGTTGTGTCATTCATCAAAACTCTTAGGGTTCAACATTAGGCGCGAAAACCCCCTAAAGCAACCCAAAATAATCATTTCACGCCCCAAAATGACCTTTGTCGTGTCTAAATGTGTGCAAWCAAGGCCTAGGAAGCTTAAATGAATAATTTATGACATAATCGAGCTTCAAAACAGTGTAATAGGTAGTGTTTGTATAAGTTAGGCGCGAAAACCCCCTAAAACACCCCAAAATGACCTTGTCGTGTCTGAACGTGTGCAATCAAGACCTTAAAAGCATAAATGAATAATGTATGACATGATCGAGCTTTAAAACCGTGTAATAGGTAGCTTTTGTATAAGTTRGGCGTGAAAACCCCCTAAAACGCCCCAAAATGGTCATTTCACACCCCAAAGTTACCTTGTCGTGTCTAAACGTGTGCAATGAAGAGCTAAAAAGCTTAAATGAATAATTTATGACAGAATCGAGCTTTAAAACAGTGTAACAGGTAGCATTTCTAAAAGTTAGGCATGAAAAAAMCCCCTAAAACGCCCCAAAWYGGCCATTGCACGCCCCAAAGTGAGCTTATCGTGTCTAAACGTGTACAATCAAGACCTAAAAAGCTTAGATGAATAATATATGACATGATTGAGCTTTAAAACCGTGTAATAAGTAGCGTTTGTATAAGTTAAGTGCGAAAACACCCTAAAACGCCCCAAAATGACCTTCCCAAGTCTAAACGTGTGCAATCAACGCCTAGGAAACTTAAATGCATAATATATGACATGATTGAGTTTTAAAACCGTGTAATAGGTAGCGTTTCTAGAAGTTAGGTGCGAAAATCCTAACCCCCCCCCCCCAAAGTGACCTTGTTGTGTCTAAACGTGTGCACTCAAGACCTAAAAAGCTTAAATGAATAATTTATGAAATGATCGAGCTTTAAAATCATGTAATAGGTGGAGTTTGTATAAGTTAGGCGCAAAAAGCCCCTAAAACACCCCAAAATGACCTTGTCATGTCTAAACGTGTGCAATTAATGCCTAGGAAGCTTAAATGTCTAATACATGACTTGATCGAGCTTTAAAACTGTGTAATAGGTAGTGTTTCTAGAAGTTAGGCGCGTAAACCCCATAAACGCCCCAAAATGGTCTTGTTGTGTCTAAACGTGTGCAATCAAGGCCTAGGAAGCTTCATGCATAATATATGACATGATCGAGCTTTAAAACCGTGTAMTAGGTAGCGTTTCTAGAAGTTAGGCGCGAAAACCCCTTAAAACGCCCCAAAAACGCAACAAAATTTGCATGCAACTTTATTTTCCTTTTATTTGGAATTGTAGAATTATTGAACTAACTCCATAATTTGCAGGAAAAAAATACGCAAAACCTTTCGGAGTCTCAGGCTAGTGGCTTGGAAAACGATTCTAGGGTTGGTGGCTTCCGAAAGGGTGAGATTCTAGGGTTCGGCAAAGAAGGAGCTTTTCTCTATTATAAGAGAAGCTCGCGGCGGTACGTTGGATCTGCCTACTCTCCATCGGTTTTCGCACAACTGGAACATATGTTCGACCGTTTGCAGGCATCCGAGTGCGCTACGACGGAGTTAGAGGAAAGAGACCGCATTCGAGAGGAGAGAGACCGCCTTCGAGAGGAGAGAGAGTGTGCAGCCTGGAGGAGGATTAGAAGAAGCAAGCGCAGTACCTCGACCAAATGAAAGCGACAATGGAGGCTTTCATGAGGCAATTTCGTGATCCATCTTCAATTCCCCGACCCCCCCCCCCCTGACGATCGCAAAGACGGTTTTGGCACTTCTTGAACCTTCGTTGCGTAGTTAGTTAGATTTCGATTTAGTATAGCGTACGTTTTTTTTGTTAAAAATCACATAAAGWATTTAGAAACTCTAACATGTGTTATTCKTGTGTATACGAATTATTTATATCTAATATATAATTATATTTCCTAATTTAATTCGTTTTTCATTAATATATAATTTAATTTCTTTGTTTTCGCCTTTTTAAAATGCGGTCGGTAATTGTTTTGGAAAAATCGCAGAAACACCATTTAYCGACCGTGTTTCAGTCGGTATTTACATAAACAAAACTACGAAAACATCATTTACCGACCGTGTGTTGGTCGGTATTTAAAAAACAAAACCGCGAAAAACACCRTTTATCGACCAAAACACAATCGGKAATTCCATGTGGCGAAAAAAAAAGGAAAGAGCTTTTACTGAGCTTTTACTGACCGTATGTCGATCGGTATTATTGACCGACAGACGCCGGTAAAAGCCCAACCTTTAGGACGGTCGGTAATCGGTCGGTGCAAACTTCTCGACCGATTACTAGTCGGTGCAAACCTCCCGACCGATTACTGGTCGGTAAAATTCTTTTACCGACTATTTCTACGATTACCGGTGCAAACCGATTTACCGACCGATAATGGTCAGTAATTGGCGGTCGGCCGAATGGTATTTTCTTGTTGTGATGGTGCCTAAAATTCGTTCGTCCATAATTAATCTGAATTTAATGTGATTCAAGCAAATTCCGGTCTTGATTAAGCAATCGAAAGAGTCTTAGATGCAAAGATCAAGAGTAATATATATAAGAATTTAAAACTCAAATATATATATAAATCAACATACCTTGTATATCTAACAATACAAAAGAAAACAAAGGTTAGTGCATCAAAAGCTTTGCTTGCAATTGAATCGCTTATCACAACTAAGGAATTCGTTAGCATTGACAATTACAATTAAAACAATTGCGATAAGTCGAAAATGAACGAATTTACATGATTGAAAACCAAAAGCAAAACAAAATTCGATTTATTATATKAATGAAAATTAATAACATGAGAAGAGAGAGAGTTTGACTGAATAGCCTCAGAATTTGTACCTAAATCCGCAAAGATACGACTCCGAAAACTGCGTTGAATTTGAGTGACTTTTTATTTTGAGAGTGGTTTGTGTTTATGGATTGAATTTGCATGAGAGAGAGACTTTTGAGAGCTTTGAATCGCACTTCGAATACTGATTTTCGTTGATTGAATATTAAGCACCGAGAGCATGTATTCATAGGCGTTTTGGAGTAGGATAGATAAAATTAGGAATTAAGCATACGGAGTAACAACAACCGTATATACGGTTCTCATTGATGTGGCATGCCACGTCAACGATCCGTGTGCTCAATTCCAATTATATCTATCTTTCGTTCGGGAATTCATATCTGTATTTTTGCATCTAATTTGCTATCCGAATTAACCTTTCATCCACTTTTGGATAAACTTGGTGAACAAGATTAATCTTTTAGAATATTCCGAATGATTATTTAATTATTTGGATTTGTCTAAGAATTTTTGAATTTATTTATTTTTGAAAATCATTTTATAAAAAWTKTAAAAMTCATAGAAAAWCAAAGAAAAAAATCTATAAATACTGGCGAGCTTAGAAAAATAAGAAGAAAAAAATAACCTATAGAAAATATTCTAAAATAGAAGAAAAAGGCCCAAAAATAGAAATTAAATAAAATAAATAAACATAAATACTCTCCGCCTATTAATGGACCCTCGATGTATGATTTCAATCTCAACTTTAATTCAACTCATGCAAATGTGTTTCGATTTATGGATTTCGCCACAGCTTTCGGAAAAACATCTATTTCGAAATGTCGTACTTTTCCTCGTCGGCTATTCARTTTGGGGAAACACTTCTGGGTGTCTACAAAAGTGTTCAAATCAATTAAAAAAATCAGATCAAATTAGATTAAGTAAATTCAGATCRGATCAGAAAATATTAAAAACAAAAAACAACTACAAAAAGTTTAAATCATATCAGATCTGAAAAATTCAATTAAGATCATATCATAAAATTTTAGATCAGGTCAAACCAGATTGTAAAATTTAAATTCAGATCAGAAAAGTTCGTATATGAAAAAAATCAAGTCAAAAAAATTCAGATGAACTAAATATAAGCTAATTAAAACGGAAGAAGTAAAAAAAAAAATTCATCGTATTAAATTGACGACGAGTGAGATTCGGTCATTTAATTTATGGTATAAAGTCTTTATCATTAAGCAAAGACACAAAGTTTGGTACCGAAGCAATCGACGCCGCAGACATTTGCGCTGGACTTGACATTGTTGGCTCTTACCGGTAATTGAGACTGTTCCGTAGATGGATTTGACTTATTCAAATAGGATGGTTAGTCCTTAATATACCCGGTAAAACCCGAACCCATATCGACAAAAAACTGACCCGGTAAAATGGATCATGAACAAATAAGAAGAACCCGAAAATTGTTTTGACCGAACTTGTAAACTTGTTTTAAAATGTTGACCAACCTATTATTGAGTTGATTGATCGATTTGACTTATTTGCCTAGTATAATCATTTCAATATGTGTTTAATTATGTACAAATTACTAATGTTAGTGGAAATCAAAATTTAAATAGTGTAAAAGTCCACTTGTTGCAAAAAAAAAAAAAAAAAAAAAAAAAAAGAAGAAGAAGAAGAAGAAACTGAGGAAGTAGTTCGAAAAAAATTATAGTTAGTATTGTCAATTTTTGAATTTTTAGCTTCAAAAGCCCTAACATTTAGTCTAAATTTTGCGAAATATCGAAGAAAAAAAATATTTTTTTAAAAAAAAATAAGACCGACCGATTGACCTGTTACTGAAAACTTTGGGTCATGAACAAAGAAATTYGACCTGTTACCGAAAATGACCGACTTGAAAACGACCAAAACCTGATAATGACCAACCGATACCGACCTGACCAATCGATTTGTCAGGTATAATCCTCAATATGTTTTTTTCCTTATTTTGTTCCCAATAAAATAAGTAAGAAGCACAACACTTAAGTCAAAAGCTTCGATTGAAAAAAAACAATTATTTCTAATGATCCAACATTTTGATTATTTTTTAATTAAAAAACCCTATAAATAAAGAGTAAGAAYATGAGCATTTACTCCTACTACCCTTCCCAAATGCATGAGGGTCCCGATTGGATAACCCAATCAATGTGGGATGTTACTGGAAATTTGGGGTGCCTGGTTAAATAGGGAGCTCCCCAAATTTGAGGGAGCTGTTAGTGGGCCCCACAAGTAGTCTTTTCCTTTTTTTTCTTTTGTTTTTAGCTAATTCAATATGTATTATTTGCTGATATAATTTACATGGGCCATAGAAAAGTAAGAAAGATAAAGTTTTGGGATAGTTGAGTAATGCAGAGTAGTAACAAAAAATTGGGAACGACAAATAAAAAAGTCAGTGAAAAGTGATGTGGCAAAAGGAGGAAAGGAGATAGGTGCTCAACTGCTCATGGTCTAAGGGATACCTCATGTCGTGTGGTTAGAACTTCAAGTACTCCCTATGTTTCATAATATTTTGTGTTTTTACTATTTGGGAGAAAATTAGGAATAATATATTATAATGAGAGTAAGTAAAATAAAGAAAAATAGATTAGARCAAATGTATAATGGGAAAGTAATGAAAAGTGGTAGATCTATCCTATTAAAAATAATAAAAATATGTCCAAAAATAAATTAATCATTATAAAACGACCAAATTGAAAGGTGCCACAAATTATAACGGTACGGTGGGGGTAGTATATCATTAATTATCATTTGTTGGGAACCACCCTATAGAATGCTCATTTTAGAAATAACAACTTTAAAAAATAACTATATTAAAAAACTCAAAACTTTAGTGACCACCTTGTCCGTTAAATTGGGAAATTCTATATGGTGGCATCGAGTTTTGCCAAAATCCACACGGTGAYATCCTAAGTTTTTTAATTCTACACCGTGACCTTGAGATTTAACGAATTYCACACCGTGGCCTCGAGGTTTTATTTTTCAACGTGGTGGTCTAACCTAAACCTAACAACTTTAAACCACTCACCACACTTCATCCAACCACCACCCAACTTTGACCCAACACCYTAATGCCCCACCAACCCAGGCAACCACCTCCCCACCSCCCACCAACCTAGCAACGTCAGTCGCCCCAACCAGCCACCTCGCATCCCCCCACCGTATCGCATCCACCGTCAAGCGCAAGCGCCCCTAGCCATCGCRACCWACGAATGGGGCCCTTCTCTTCTCGCGCTCCTCCACTATATCACCATAGTAGGTCCTCTCTACTGCATTGTACTTGAACATGGCCCAACAGCGTCATTGACGTTACCCATGGCAACCCAGATTTCTTGATTTTTGTGAAGTTTTGCAAAATTTTCATGAAGAAATTTAGGGTTTTTTTTTATCTATTGAATCAAACCTTGGAATTCAAAACGAAAACTAAAATTAATTATATGTTTTTGCAATTCAAAATTAGACAAAAAAAAACCTTGAATTTAATTGCTGAAATTTTCTTAGATTTTTTTAACAAAATCTTCCCCTTTAATTTTCTTTGTTCGAACAACTTTGAAGAAAATAAAGAGATGGGTTGGTTACAGTTGGGGTTAGGTGCGACTATGGCTGGTTGAGGTTCGGATTGTCACGATGGCAATGGTGGGGCCGTGGGGTTGTCACGGTGGCAGGGGTGGGGCCATGGGATTGTCACAATGGCAGGGGTAAGGGCTAGTTCGCAATCAAGGATGGTTGCATTTCGATTGGGTTGGCACTGGTTTGGGTTGGGGTGGGTTGACTAGTTCAAAGAGGTGGTGGGGTGGAGGCTGGCTGGGTTGATGTTAGGAGTGTTAACGAGCCGAGCCGAGCTTTGGGTATTTTGAGCTAGGCTCGTGACGAATATCCTCGAGCTCGAGCCGAGCCTCGAGCTTTTTCGAGCCTTAAATGTCAAGTTCAAAATATATTAAAGCTATATTGGAGTTTGAAAACTATAGTAAATAATGACTTCTAAGAACATATAATAGTTAATAGTTATGAATTTTCTAATTTTTTGTTAAATTTATCAATAATATACTAATGATTTTATAATTATTAAGCTAAATAAAAAGATAAAATAATATTTCGAGCCTGTTCGCGAGCTTTTGAGCCAAGCTTAGATGAGGCTCGACTCGAGCTAACTTCGAGCCGAGCTCGAGCAGGCTCAGCTCGTTAACACCCCTAGTTGGTGTGGTGGGTGAAAGTTGGGTGGTGGTTGGGTGAGGTGAGTGGTTTAAAGTGGTTAAGTTTAGGTTAGGTCATCACGTGGAAAAATAAACTCTCGAGACCACGGTGTAGAATTAAAAAACGTAGGATGTCACCATGTGAATTTTGGCAAAACTCGATACCACCATATAGAATTTCTCCGGTAAATTTGACTAGAGTGGTACCCACATTACGATTTCCTTACTAAACTTACTTGAGAAAATACCAAACCATTATCGATCATCTAATCTCCTTCCAACAACTGCAACCTGCCTCTCTTAACTTTTTTTTTTTAGGTAAATAAAAGTTTTATTACCAACGGATGACCTTCACTGAAAGCTTCCCCACCTTCTAGGGAAGGGAGAGAAATAGGAGCATCCAAGACCAAAAACCACTATACACCAAGTTCAAGGTATGGACAAACCCATACTCAAGAGAAGCAACACAAAACACAAAGCACATAAATACATTCAGAGAAGTTTTTTACAGAAGTCCTACTAGACGCATTGGTTTTCTTGCAATGCTCGAGTGCAATCCGACTCTCCTCCTGCCAACCAAAAACCTGTCTATCTATGCCCATATCATSAAGGAGCAGCTTCCAAACTTGAGAGGTGAAGGCACATTGAAGCTTTTTTATAAGGTGGTGTGCCACAAGTTTCCTAATTACTTGAACAATTGTTAATTCTCATCATAGACTTGAAGTGAGTTTTGATGTGGTAGGTAAGTGGACATGGATTTTTTTGTAGGTTTGGGTAGGGTGATTATGTGTTCTATCCTACTTAAAGAAAAATGTTAAGGTTATATTACTTGTATAAGATACATATTGCTGTTGAATCTCTTGAAGCGAACAATGTGCAAATACATTGTCACATAGTTTAACTTCAATCCTACTGTATTAATTTAGTTCACCAGAATCTCTCCGTGTAAAGCTTTACAAAAATACATAATTAACTTCTAAAGCGGACTACCTTCGCCGAAATGTAGCCATCCAATTATACCCTCCTCAGATGCAGATGCATTCATGTGCATACCATATTCTTTGACAAATACTAGTCTTACCCCCCTACTTGAAAATGAATTGAACAGGAAAACAAAAGCGATTGTCGACTATAATTTTCTGACTCCAGTTTGTTCATAAACTAAAGTTGCATATATTAATTCATTCCAAGCATCAGGAACACCAGGAAGACACCAATGACTGCAATCTTGCTTTCTAGTAGAGACTTTCACTCCCTTTGTTCTCACCTTACCATAGACTGATGGGTGGCCATCTTTACGAAAATTTGTCAACCTTGTAACATTCAGTAATATCACAGGAACTTTCATCTGTTGTATCACATCTTCAACAATTTTCATTTTGATTGGGTAGTTGTCCAGGAAAGCGCCGCCTAATATGGGATCTGTTTCCCCATTGCATGTACCTCCTGAATCCCAATCACCTCCCCTGTAAATAAACAAAACAATAGCAATGAGAAACATAGTTAACTAGGGTTTTCAAAATCACGCATCTTCGACTTTTGATTAGCAAACAAGACCATCATGCACTGTATTCACAAGTGGAAAAACCAAAAAATATAAAATACTCATCAAAATTCATAAATAATAGAAACTCAGAAGTTAATAGAGAAACTTATTATGAACAATGAGATACCTGAAATGTGCGGAAGAGTATGCACGATAGAACACCAACTGCCTTGCAGGGTCCAAGTTCTTATCTATCCATTCACCCCATGTTTTAATGGCCCTCCTATAGGCCTCAACTGCATCAAATCGGGGATAAATATAATCCCCTTCTTTGAAATAACTTTTCCTGCATGACGAGAGCTCAACATTAGAAACAAAGGATCGAAGAAATAACTGAGATACAACTACATATAGAAACTAAAAAGCTTTGAGCAAAACCAATAGATTAATTGCATTAGGTAAACCCACTGCCAGTAACTAGAAGAAATATATAAAAAGGAGAACTGTCTCAGGGGGAAGCAGTTAAGAAAACAAAAGCACATTATGCAGAACAAACTGCTGAATACTTGAAAAATTATCTATACCTAGTCTATTAAAACTCACCCCAAACACAAATTTGACACTTGGCATCTTATAATCACCCTCTTCACAAATAAATCACTCCTCCTCCTCATAGTGACACATCATTTGAATTATTTCTCCTAAATTTAACTTCATTATCTTCCATAATTTCTTCAAATGCCTAATTCTTAATTTATTCATAGCCCTTATTATTATTTTTAAGTTTCTCCATTCGTCTTCCTTTTATCAATTTTATCATTATAATGTATACAACAATAACTTCAACCAAATTTATATCTATATTTATACTTAGTATTTTAAAAGGAAGACCAAAATAAAAACAATACTTCCTAAGTAAAAGATAAAGTTTAACTAAAAATGTCACCCGTGTGGCACAGGTCAAAAAACTAGTTGATTGTAATATAGATGCTTCCTCATCTAGCTCTATGATTGTCATATATATATTCACCCGGTATTTAGAAATTTTGGACTAAAAATCTTGTGGAAGGAACGAAGGATGATTGCATACCTACCCTCTTGAAGTTTTCCCATGTGTCCACCAGTGGCCAGTATTAAAAACAAGAATATCAGCTTGCTTCCACCGTTTAGCTGTCTTATCAATTTGATCGATTGATAAGGTTGGGTTTGAGTTTCCTTGTCCATTAATACGGGTTCCTTCTCGTACAAGGAAATGAGATCTCACAAATTCTACAGTACAGTTGAAATCCTGTATAAAGGAGTTCACAATACAAAGCATTAGGAAACAATAAAGAACTTATTTTCCTACAATAAGTTTTTCATGCAGCAGTTTCTAAGATAACTATGCTGCAGACGACTTGAAGACTTGATGTAGGTTAATTTTCCCCACGTTTTGCATTAAACCGTGAATAATATCAAAATAGCTGATTAGAAGACCTGCAGATTCACAGGACCCACATTGTGAATACCTCTAAAGAGAGGCGAGGAAGTTGCAATTACCTCAAACTTGAAGATGTAGAAACCTCTTCCCTTAGTTATTTTATATCCATGGACTTCAAACATTTTGCTCTTATTGGGAAGTCCCTCATGAAGAAGGCATAACATGGACTCAAACTGGTTCCGATTCATAGAATCTCCAACAAGCAGTAACCTCTTATTCCTGATTCTGACCAAAAAGTCAGTCGCATTGAACCTGCAGATCAGGCCAAGGGGATTTAACATTTAAACAATAGGTCTTGAATCCATTCTAGGTTAAAGCTTTAAACGGCATTAAATGCTCAGAAGGAACTAAAACACAAGGTCTAATTGGTATTGAGATATGTTAGATTAACACTCTAGCGTCTAATGTGTAGTACTTTAGTGACTATGACCAACATAAGCAAACACAGTAAAAAAGCAGAAAGAGCCAGGAAATAAGACATCAAGACCAGTGTACTACACAAGATCAGCAAATTCAGAAAGGGTTATATTATAAAACTAGTATAATGATATCAAGTACTTGAAAGATCAAACCCAAAAGAACCATTAGAAAACATCAAATGCCCTGATCAACCAGTGCGGTTGATTCATCAATTTCTCCACATTCTACTTTCTTAAAAATCCTTGTACAAAGAGCATACACATTGCACTATAGCACACTATCATGCTCCTTGTATTCAGCAAAATTCACCAAACTGTATATAAAAACATCTAGATAGCCGCTGCTTATGAAGAAGAAACAGCTGCACACAGTGATTCAATGAAGCGCACTCAAATCAAGACACACTGGTGAAACTGATAGGATGATAAGTAACATTATGAGTACTTGAAAAATGGCGAACAAGGATGCGATTCCAAAGGAGTAAGGTGACTTCTATCTATAATGGCCCTTGACAGCAAACCCCATTAAAATATCTTCTTCTACTCTATCCCCCTTTCCCCTTAGAGTTAATCATGACCCAGCAGATAGTCCATTATTTATACCTAAGTTTGATGATCATTATACATAYAAGTTGTAAAATGATCATCAACTATAAACATTTCTATTCAACAACCACTTGGAATCCACGTTGACAAAACTATAAACATTTCTATTCAACAACCACTTGGAATCCACGTTCACAAAACTAGCAAGTAAACAACCTTGATTTTGGCTTGTGTGTTGCATGAGAGCATTAAATATATAGTTGGTTGGATAATTAAGGATGACCACAACGTTCTAAACATCCTTTCAAAAGTCAATGGTTGACTCATTGAGGCTGACCATAACTTTGYTTAAGAAATACTTAACCTGATTTGTCCAGTTTCTCTAATCTGCTAATACAATACATGAAATTTCACCAACCAAACAACTCGTTTTACTAACAATCAAGAAGTACAATTGTTTAAACAGAATATTCTGATTTCATGACTCTAGAAAAGCAGCATTGTAAGTTGTAACAATCATCAGGCTTCCAATTATACATAGTCTAACTTTAAAAATAATACCCAATTGAATAAACAAAATCAAAAGAAGCCAAAAATAGCAAGAATAAACATTAATTATTGAACACATACAAAAATCACCTGGGAATATCACAATCATCAGGCTTCCAACGCCACTTCATATAATCAAAATCAGGTCTTCCATTATTCTGACAATCATAAGCTTCATCAACAAAAGGACATGAACCCGGTTTATAAACAGGATACCCATCATCCCTAACCCATTTACCCATATAAAGATTACATCTTTTTCCCAAAGTTTTCATCTTTTCAATTGACCCATTATCACTAACAGATCCATTAACAGAACCCATGTTCGCATTCTCCTCAAAATTGAAAATTTCACTTGCATTATCACCCCTTTCCCCTATAACGGGGGATTCCAATTCTGGGGTTTGGTTCAACTTGGAGGAGAATGATTGCGGTTGAAGAATGGGAGGCGAGGTCGAATTGTTTGCTGGGGTTTGTGAGACGAGATCTGGGTTGATTGAGGGAGAGATGAAGAGGTTTAAAGTTCGTTCATCGGTAAGAAGAAGAACAAGGAGAATGATGAGGAAAGAGATGAAGAAGAGAATAGAGGTGAAAGTGAATACATTGTGGTGYTTCTTGAGAAAGGGTAATGATTCTGCCATTTGAGAGTATTGGATTGTTTACGGTTTACCAGTGTTGTGTTTCTTCCTTCATGTCATGARCTCGTGGTTTTGGTTTGGTTCACGAATTAGTGATGATTCAGTCATGATGGTGTAAACTACAAATTACAATGGTTTTGGTTTGMATCACGATTATGTCATGATTAATTTGGGCAGATTTCATGTGTGTGGGTTTGAGATGAACTTTGAAGTGATTTAATTGATGGGATTTYTCCCCATATACCTCTGAGCTTTYGCGTATTAGTTCATATACCCTCGAGTTTTTCAAAACGCTCCATATACCCTTAAGCTTGTCTCCGTTAGCTCATATGCCCTTAATGAGGTAACGGTGTTAAATTTTGTGATTTTTTGACATATTTACCCCTGATTAYTTCTTGTTTCTTCTTCATCTCATCAATCACCATTAATTACTCTCCTTCATTACTACCATCTTACTGGAATAAGCATGCTTGATAATGGCACTCTTATTGCGATTGAATAACCTAATTAAAACATGATTTTAATTGATTGGAATTGATTTTTTTTTAAAAAAAAGGGAAATATGTTCGAAGGAGTTCGAACAAAGCAGGGAGTTTTATTTTCGAAATTTTGATCCTTTTTTTCACAAAATCTGTCAAAATTGTTTGAGGGCTTTGATTTCTGGTTCAAAAACAATTAAAACCCTAAATTTTTCCCCAATTTGATTTAATCGTTAAATCTTCAATTAGTTTGAAAATTGCTGCAGCAAACTTGTTATTGGCTACAATTATGCTCGAAATCCATTGAAAATTGCACGACTATTGCCCATAAACTCTCGAATTTATTCGAAAATCTCGCAATTTGGTTGCGATTTGGTGGCGCAAAAGTTGCGCAACTTCTGCAGTTCGAAGTMTGGGTTTTGCGTGGTCGTGGAGCAGGTTGCGTCGTCTGTGATGAATGGAGGTGGTGGCTGGGAGAAACTGGGAACGCAAGTTCGTGGGTGCTCCTCTGTTTCGTGGGCGCAAGTGTTTCGCCGCTGGGTTGCTGCTGTGTGTGGCTGCTCGTAGGCTGCAGGCCGCGTTGGTGTTGGCTGGGTGCAGGTCGAGTCGGTTGGTGCAGCTGCTTTTGTTTAGTCGGTTGGTGAATTTCAATGTGAATTCGGGGTCGAATCGATCAAGTTATGYCAATTCGAGRTCAAATTCCARCTCTTCTGCGAGTTTAGAGGAGGATGCTATGGTGTTTGCTGCAATTTTGTTTCATTATACTCCATTGCTAGTTTATTAGACTTCGTATATCTTATGAAAATATGATGGGTTGGAACTTGGAAGGACGGAAGCCATTGGAATGAATGATGATTATTGATTATTTTTGAGTTTGAGAGCACAACAGCTTAACAGTTGCAAATGRAAGCTTAACAGTAATGAAGGAGAGAGAGTAATTAATGGTGATTGATGAGATGAAGAAGAAACAAGAAGTAATCAGGGGTAAATATGTCAAAAAATCACAAAATTTAACATCGTTACCTCATTAAGGRCATATGAGCTAACGGAGAGAAGCTGAGGGGTATATGGAGCGTTTTGAAAAACTCGGGGGTATATGAGCTAATACGCGAAAGCTCAGGGGTATATGGGGAAAAATCCCTTAATTGATTAAGGAATACTCAATCGTAAGGGTTGTTTCAATATTTTTGATAAGTTTTGATTGGTAGACTTGAATTACCAATCTCGATTCGCGTTAAATTAAATTTAACTCGTACAATAGCACGGAAAATTAACATGTGACTATCATATTATTATTATTGTATTTACTATTATTATTATTATTATTATGGGATTTTTCCCCATATACCCCTGACTTTTAGCCTAATAACTCATATACCCCCGTGTTTTTAGAAACGCCTCATATACCCCTGACATCATGGAAAATAGCCCAAATACYCTTATTATAACRGAAAATCTAACGCCGTTACTCTTTTTCCCAATTAATCCTTAATTCATCCTAGTTAACCCCTAATTCATCCTAATTAACCAAGAAATGTACCATTACTAAATTAGCGCAATAATTCTTGCTCATTGAAACACTAAATTCAGTATTATGAACTCATTCATGAACTAAGTGCTACTACGAATTCCGCTGCAACACATTCCTATTACTTACTATCCCATTTCTGCACAAAACCACACGTATGCTACTACGACGAACGACAATGCAACATCGACTCAAAACGAACTTATCCAACAAACCAACCACTTGCCAATGATGACTTCTGTTAATTTTGTTGTTGTTGTTCAGCCACACCAACTATCACGACACACACAAGAGCCCTATTCGATTTGCACAACACAACAGTGTGCGTGAGGCCTGGACAGGGGGTTTGTGGGTGGGGCTCGGTCGGAGGCAGCAGAGACAGACACAGCTTACCACAGCAAGCGGTGGTGCTGGTCATGGTGCGACGAGAGGGAGAAGGCGGAAAGGAGAGGAGGCAGGGGGCAGCAACCAACACAACGGACTGTGCGCTGCACGGTGGCAGGCGGTGGCGCGGTCTAATCCGCGGGGGCCGGGAGAGAGAGGGAGGCGGAGGAGGGGTGGCACAGCTGGCCGCGGCTCGACGGAGCTAGGAAGAGAAGGAGAATAAGAGAGGGGAATTGATTTGGGATTTTTGATGAGAATAAACAAGGGTTTTAAGAATTATTAATATGAGATTGAGTGATTGAGTGAAAAATCAGAATGACTAGGTGGTGAGAGGAAAAAGGAGATGGTTTAAAGGTTTGAAAGATGAGTAATCAAATCAGCTTATTTGATTTTCTAGGTATATAGCTTTTATTTGATTTTTTGGGTTTTCAACAAGAGGGTTCAAATCAGGAGATATTTAATCCTGTTTTGTTTTTCTATTATACCCAATGGAGCGGAAAATAGGAGAATCCTTTTGAGAGAGAGATGGTGGTGGTAATGGAGATAGGAAGGAGGAGAAAGAAGGATGAAGTTGAACATGGGGGAGAGAGATGAATTATGGTTAAATTAGTTGATTAGAGGTTAATTGGAAAAAATTCTAACGGTGTTAACTATTTAACGGTTTTTGGCCTCATTAAGGGTATTTGGGCTATTTTTTCTAATGTGAGGGGTATATGAGCTGTTTCTAAAAACACGAGGGTATATGAGTTATTAGGGTTAAACTCAGGGGTATATGGGGAAATATCCCTATTATTATTATTATTTATTAAAAACTCGTTATAATGAACCACAATTTGACTCAACAACCAAATTAAGTGTGCATTATTATGTTTGACTATGACTATAAGGTCAATATAAATTATCCTAAAACAAATAAGGTATTTGCTATATGACATTTGATATGTTGAGGTCAATGTTTACAATGGGGTAACAACCAAATTAAGTGTACATTATATGTAACTAACATAACATTTGACGGTTACCTAAAGTAGAGAGAGAGAGAGAGAGAGAGAGAGAGAGAGAGAGAGAGAGAGAGAGAGTGTGTGTGTGTGTGTGTGTGTGTGTGTTAGGATCTACAAGAGGTGATCAAACAATCCCGGCCCGAAAATTTAGCGGGCTTTGGATAAGATTTTTCGGCCCAAAATCGGGCCGGGCCCGGCCCGACCCGATTTTCCCGAAATTTTGGTGGGCTTTGGTCATCACTTTTTGTACATTTTAGTTAATATTTTGGGTCCGGCTCGAAAAAGCTCGAAAAGACCGCCAAGCCCGCTCCAATTTTTCGGGCTTTGGGCAACAATATTAGGCCCAATTTCAAGCCCGGTCCGACCCGATTAAGGGGTCTAATTTCACATGCTAAGCCCGCCCCGAACCCGGCCCGGCCCGACCCACGATCACCTCTAGGATCTACTAAAAACCTTACTTTTGGTGAAAATTAAAAACTACGACATTTTACGTATACAATTTAGGACATTTTTTGTGATTTAGGAYATTTTTGCATATAATTTAGGACATTTTTACGATTTAGGACATTTTGTGATTTAGGACATTTGTATATACAATTTAGGACATTTTTCGAATTTAGGACATTTGTGCATACAATTTAGGAC
Organism: Bassia scoparia; assembly: GCA_008642245.1. Classification (NCBI taxonomy): domain Eukaryota; kingdom Viridiplantae; phylum Streptophyta; class Magnoliopsida; order Caryophyllales; family Amaranthaceae; genus Bassia; species Bassia scoparia. Next base: position 19,252 of record SNQN01002847.1, read on the forward strand.
ATTTTTACGAATTTTTAGGACATTTCCACGTAAGCATGTCATGTCATCGGCACGTCAGCATGCCAGTCAACACCAGCGCTGACGTGGCATGCCACGTCAGCGCGACGTGACGTGGCATTATGACGTCAGCATGCCACGTTAGTGTCGCGTCGTGTCGTGTTAGTGCTGACGTGGCATGCTGATGTTAGCACCATATCAGTGCCACATCACGGCATCGCTGACATGGCATCCCGACCTCAACGCCACGCCAGCATGCCACGTTGGTGCCACATCACGTTAGTGCTAATGTGGCATGCTGACGTGGCGAGGGTGCTGACATGGCGCATGTGTGACGCTGACGTGACGACTTACGTGGCATGGTGGCGCTGACGTGGCATATGGGTGYTGACATGGCRGCTTACGTGGCATGGTGGCGCTGACGTGGCTTGCTGAAGTGTATGGTTATGATGGTAAATTAGTTCAATGGATGTGATTTAATTTCTAAAGATGAATGGTTTAGATTTAAGGTTTTTAGTTTCACACTTTTACTCTATCTCTATAGTTTTAATGTTATACAATTTTAAACTTTATGTTCTACAATTTTAGTGTTCTACAATTTTAGTTTTTATGTTCTACATATTTAATACATGTGCGACACTTACAGTTTTCATGTTCTACAATTATAGTCTTTGTGTTCTGCARATTTGTGCTACATGTTCTACACTTTACAACTTTCTCTCTCCTCCTTGAGCCYAACCCAGCCCAGCCCAAACCCACTCCGCTTCACTTAGCCCAACCCAAACCCACTCCCCCTCACTTAGCCCAGCCCACTTACTCCCCCTTCCACCGAGCCCAACCCAGCCCATCCACACCCTCACCACCGAGCCCCATCACTACTGCACTAGGTCGCCACCACCGCTCGCACACCGACCACCACTGCTCGCATAGTAGCCGCCCTAGCCCCCACGACCTAACGACCACCCTCAACCGCAACCACTGCACCCTTAACCTCCATTAATCAAACCGACCATCACCCTTAACCACGCCKCCGCCRCCACTCCCGCAACAAGCCCAACCCAGCCCGACCCACCCTAATCCTTACTCCATACCATTCGCCACCGCAACACCACACCCGACAACTCACCCTCACCCACGAACCACCAACACCTACACCAAACAACCCAACCCTCATCAACGAACCACCACCTACAACCCACCCGAACCTAACCAACGAACCACCACCACCTGCACCAACAAACACCACGCACTGCCACCGCAAATCAAATCCCAAATTAAAACCCTAACCTTAATCAAAACAATCAACTAACCGGAATTGGCTTCAACGAATTCACCAACGTACAGAAGAACTATAGAGAGGGGGCGAGTACGATAGAGGGTGAAGAGTGGGGAAGGGAAGAGAGAATGGGTTGGTTTGAGGTGTCGTTCATGGAGCTGTAGTGACTCGAGGAAAGGCAGTGGTCGACTGGGGAGGGGGGTAGGCCGACTTAAGGGACTGGCTGGTACGGGCGCAAGGACGACGGTGATTAATGTGTAGCAGAGGAGAAGAGAAAGGGTTGGGGAGAGAGAGAATGGGTGAGG
>SNQN01002847.1:20854-39710 GCA_008642245.1 Bassia scoparia
CAGGATGGGTAGGGCGGTACTTAGAAAAAAGACTCCGCGCTGGTGCGGGTCCGGGCAAAGGAACGACGGTGATAATGTGTAGCAGAGGAGAGAGAAAGGGTTTGGGCGAGAGAGAGAATCGGGTTGAGGGGGTGGAGAGAGAGAGTTAGAGAGCCAAATAGAATCGGGAAAAAAGAACATAAGTTCTTAGATATTAAATTAGATGAATAAGGGCGAATTAAGATTTTGTCTTGGAGTTATATAGTGTAGAAATGAACAATATAATAACAAGTGTGATAGAGATTAACTATTAGATATAAAGAAGCTTCTCAATAACGATAGGCTTCTCAGTAATGAGCAATAACCTTAAACTAATTAATATTTATGTGTGTATGTCTCTACTATTCACACTTGTTATACTTATATCTATATTGAGTACATAAACAATCAAATTGTTAAGAAACAAAACTCAATAGGAAATCCAGCTTTATCGATTGAAATTTGATAATTAAATGAGACATACAAAATAGCGTGTAGTATATTTAAGACAATAACAATATATTGAAAATATATAATTAGAAAATCAATAAACAGGACTAAATAATGAAAACATCTAAGTAAAAACTATCATATAATATTTACATGAAAACAAGTAGAATATGAAAAGTGAGTTTATATCCTAACTAAATATGATTTTATATATATTTGAATTAAAGAATACATCATAACATACTGAGGTTAGATACAAAATTATAAAAAGTGACAAAAAGATAAAAAAAAGTGAAAGAGAGGTTTGGTGAGCTAACTATCAGTAATTTTAATTATACTATATTACTATTATTATATCCGCTTTGAGTTTTGATTATCGAAAGAAGGATCCGATGCTATTGAATCGAATATCAGATAATGGTGTTTTTCGTGTTAGTTCTCTATAGCATGAACTAAAAATATGATGTGATATATTATGATAGTCTCCTCGTAGAGTTGAGTCGCAATTATATTGTATGTAACGTGTGTCTCGGATGGATAGTTATGGAAATAGTTATTCGATAGAATAAATACAACTGATGACAGACATAGGTTTAGTGATTCTCCGGGATGAGCAAGGCAGGGGAGTCATTTTATATGGCACCTGCTAAGAGTACACTACATATCGCATACGTCTCTTATGTGAGTAATGAATTTTACTATGTTACCAACACCGATATATTTGGACACTTTTCGTGGATGCAGCGATGAATAATCCAGGTTCAGCAATGCACCATAGAAGCGAAGACGGCATGAGACAACCGTTATAAAATATAGCCATACTCCTGTATCTACTAACTACATATACGTGAGTGCGAGTGATAATCGATTAAACTCGTCTCACAAATAAAAATCTCATGAAAATAAATAGTCCGTTAATATAACAAACTAATCGCACTCACATAGCTTGTCAACTATCTCATTTAACAACTCACCAAAACCTCACATATCTCTGTGTGACAAACACTTAATTAATAAGTCTCGCATGCCCAGATTGTGAACCTGATAAGAATTCGACACGTGTGAAGATAAATAAATCAAGTAAGACTAGGCGAAAGATTAAGAATTGTTGCGAAGACATCAATAAATGGACAAGATATACCACTAACTATGAGGAGGATGTACAAAAATCAAAGCGTGTGAGGTAGAAATTGAGTAAAGTGTGAGAAGTCGTTGAAAAAAAGGGCATCGATTGTGGCAGGTGTTATGATAAGACGAATCGAAAAGGGAATTTTATTTTTCATTATTATAGATTTCTCATATGTTAGGTGGCCTGAATCATTGATTTTTTGTAGTTATATTGATTTACCTTTTTGTATACCATATCCCAATAATAATAAATCGAATAGTTACATACTATATCGCTAAGTCTAATTATCTAAGGCAACTATTTGTTAACTATATTTTTATATTAGACTTTTAATATTATTCGATGAACCAACGTGATGGTCTACAAAATAGGGGTTACTTATGTTATTTTTCCACTAGTGAATAGTCAACTATTAATTTAAAGCTTTTCGATGCTGCCCCTAATTTTTTTAAACTATTATTGTTTTTTTGTCACATTATAACGTCCCTACAATTTTTTTTTTTCATACTCATACTTAGTTACTTCTATTTTCTTTTTAAAATGAAATCCAGGGTTTCGTTGGTGAAATTATCTATTTTTCATTGAAATTTTGTTGTTTTATGTATAGGGATAAAAAACTACTGCGACACCCACAATGTCACAGACACAAGATAACCAACCAATTATTCAAGCAAACAACCCAACATGCGCACAACCAATAGCCAAATAAAATTTAGTAATATGACAGTACCAAAACAAAAACAAATCAATTCCAAATCAATGTGTAATAAATGGGTTCTTCATGGTATTTATAGGCATTTGTCTTACCCATGAAGRCCTAGATGATTGACACTTATCACTCATCAACAYCATTCGTACTCTTTCTTTGTTTGCTTAAAAAGTGTTTATATGTTATCTGATCTATTTCGATCAACCTTATATTGTACAATAAGTCATTTGGTTTGACACGTGTCACACTCAAGAGTTGATATTTGTCGGAAGTTACTTTGCCACATAGGAGCTCCTAAGCCATTAATATGAGGACATGTGGCATGTGGGTCCTACATGCCACATCAGCAAGAGTAAGGGTTAGAGAAAATAAAGTGAAGCTTCAATGGATACACTACTAAAACCTAGGTTATTTTACGACGAAATTCCCATCATAAATATTTGACCATCGTAAATATGTGATTGACCCGTCTTAGAAAAAGTGAACCAGAAATAATTTTTCCCATCATAGAAAGGGCGTTCCGTAAATAATTTTTTCCAWCGCAATTCTGTCATAAATAAATCAATTTTAATAGAGTTTGTGTTAGGTATTAGGTGAATTTTAACGACGAGTTGAAAATACTATCATAAAACATCTACTTTTGCGATGAAATTTAGGCTCGACATTAATGTGTATCATCGTTAATGAAGCTTTTTTATGTAGTGATAAATAAACCGTTGAATTGAGTGCAATTAACTTAAACTTGAGTTTTGGAGTACAAACATACACTAAAGTTGGAATTGGKAACTGAGTTYAAAACACTAGCAAGTTAAGTTCATTCAATCCTAACCATTGATTAAGAATTCAATGGCTTAGATATTCTTACTCGAAAATCCTTATATCTTTTCCCCAAAATCCTCACAAATCTTAAGTCCTTCATTTTAAATAAATGACTAAAATTGAATTTTACTTGGTAGAATTGTTATAAAAGACTACTARATCTAGATCCCTAAATTTGGGTGAACTAAGCTAATTAAGGGGCCATTTGGTTCAGTAGAAAGGAAAGGAAAGAAATCAACAAAGGGTTAGGAAAGGAAAGGAATTAAGAACCCTTTAATATAGGTTTGTGTTTGGTAGTATTATTTCATTCACCCCAAACCCTTCATTTCTTCCCTACACTTCCACAGTTCTCAGCTCMTTTCTCTCCTCAATACCCTTCATTTCTTCGCCACTGCTTCATCACCGCCTAATCGCCACTTCACCACTGCCTCACTGCCACTGGTGCTTTACCACTGTCTAACTACCATCTCTGCCCTTCTCTCAAAGTCGTCGATTCTCTGTCCTTCTCTCAAAGTCACCGCCCCTCTCTTCGTCACCATTGTTGCTCTCTCTCCTCTCAATCGCCACCTTCATCACCTCTTTYCTCTCTCCTCGAAAACAGAGGAACGAAAAATCCCAAAAATGCTAAACRAACATCAATTAAAGGAATCAATCAATTTATTTCCTTTTCCCTTTGATAATTCCCTGAAACAAATAGCCCCTAAAAACATACCAAAAAAAGGAAAAAAGTAGAATTGTTGTCATTTTTATCTATGTTACGGAGGGAGTACTATATCTTGTTATTTGATATATTTAAGAAAGATATTATTAAGTTTCATATTCTCTACAAGTACACTTTCTTCAAATCTACACATAAACTAAACCAAAAAAACTACATGAAAAAAAATGAGAAGTGAAGGTACACACTAGTTTTTTTATTAAGAAAATTGATCAATTGATCGAATTATAGGCTAATGTTACAATTCTACAATTCTACCAACTCTATTACTTGTACAAGAAACAAAATTTAAAGTCTAATGCTGACTTTTATATATGACTCAAAAAAATAAAAGAGGGTTGAATCCATCTTAATTTTGTAACCATAACTTCGTTCTTCCACGACCACCGTAACTGTAATCGTTTCTACTGCATATCTAGGTCCCCAAATTTCCAAGAGCAAGCATCTGGGTACCTCTTTTGATCCGCGTCTTTAACACGAGGTTGAAACATCGCTTTGCTAGTTGCCACCAAGCAAAGTTGGAATCAAATGTCGGCATAGCAACATGAGTCTAAGTGGGTGGGGAGTGATTCCATTGAATATCACTCATTTCTATGACACTAGAGTACTTAACTGTTATAACAGATGCGATAGAATGCAAGGATAAACAAGAACAATACACACAGAATTTACGTGGTTCACTGACAATGCGTCGGCTACATCCACTAGCAGAGAAGAAATATAGTATTATTGATTTTGAGAAATATCARATTACAGAGTTCAGAATTCGGAATAAGAGCTAGGTTACGGAAATAAGGAGTATATATATGACTCCTAAAATTGAAACAGAAAGAGCCCAAAAACATAAAACCGTAACTCAACAGACATACGCCGTAAAGTCACCCCCGAACCAGGGCGCTTTGCCCTTGGACCCCGACTCGCTGGACCGGGCAGCGAGGCTCCTAATTTGATGGGAGTACGACATACAACAGATTCAAGGCACCAAACTAACAAATTTGTTGGACCGTCGTCAAACGTTTCACGCACACACTGTATGATATTGTCGCTTTGGGTCGGCCAAGCCCTCACGTTTTGTTTTGGACACATCCCAAAAGTTCCATACTAGTTGGTAAACTAACCATAATAAGGACTCTTTCAACCTCCTATTTTTCATATGGGACTTGAATTGTTTATCCTTAACATTAACAAGTAGAGGATTCTTTGAGGTGCTCAGGTGTTGCTCTTCATTAGCTCGAATGACTAGGGTGCAACCAGGCAACCTGGAGTAAACTAGTAAACTAGTACATGTGCATCTATTTCTTTATTTTTGTGGCATAATCTTTCAACCAACGCACATGAATCCTCTCTTATTAAAATTGTAGCCAAATACCTTTTAAATTGTAATACTTTCCATGTAATAACCAGTTTTGGTGGAGCCTGTTTCTCAAGCATATTTTCCAACAGTCTCTGCCGGTGTCTGGGTATTGTTATCAACCATTCTTGCAGTGAAGATGCGATCAAACATTCATCCTCTCCTCTTCTATCTGGAGTGTAGAACGTAAGAAGCAGATTTTATTTGTGGCATTGCATTGGAGCTTCTATAGCGTTGCACCATATCTGTGATGTGGAAATACTGTTGGTATATGCACTCTCCAACTTGTTTTAAGTAACAACTCCTTTTTTCCTCCAAGTAGTAGATTTGCTCCTGACCTTACTACACAAAGCTAGGCATGCATAGAATCACTTATGTTCTGATTGTTCGATTAAATATGGTACTTCCCCGTGAACTTATAGTGACTAGCATTTGTATTAAAAGTTCCTATCGAATTGACTAAGCTATGTTTATACTCTATCAACTATATAAAATACAACGTAATCTCCATCAGTCTTAAATAGTGTTGAGCATCAATCCTTAGTTCTCAGTGTCTTTGGAAAAATACAAATTATATATTCTTCTCTACATTATTACATGTGCTTGACCATAACTTAATTCGACGTGTTTACCATACCGATTCCTTTCTTCGCACTAAATACAATCAACACTTCTTAATCAATTAATCCATAAATCAAATCTATTTCAAACTGTTTTAATCAATCAACACCATCTAATAGTGCCACAAATATCTTGAGAACTAGTATATACAAGGCGATACGGGATCAAAATATTCCCTAGGAGATATATTGAACATAAGAGAAAATGGGTAGAGATCACGAAAAAGGCTGAAAGTAAGGTGGAGGCCACATGGTATGTGAATTTTTTTGTATCACTATAGATATCTTCTAACTTAAATGACTTATCTCATATGTATAACATTTCAAAGACTTGATAGCTAAATTAATATCATTCGCCTAAGGTGTTAAAGGCCTATCTTGTGAGCGAACTCGAGCTTTTCACTTGAATTATCCACGAGACAACCCATCTATCGATCGCTCTGAAAGCTTGCAAACAAACTAAGAGATCATTTTGTTATTTTTTGTTTTAGCTTAATACATAACACATCAATAGTATAATTATTTACAGTTTAACCAAACAAAACATAACTACCAATATTTAAAGTTTTAATCATTATATTCTATGTTTTTGAATTTTAATATACTTGAATCTTGTTTATAAACTGAATCTGAATACTTCGACTCGAGCTCAGCTTGAGATATCGTTAGGAGTCGAGCTCAAAATATAGAAAGCTCGGTTCCTATATTCGCCTGGTGGATTTTGAGTGTCCACCAATCAGTTCTATAAAATCTTCTCCTTGTAMGAGTACAATTTAAACGAACTAAAACAGTAAAACTCTGGTCTAAGAACAACTCAGGAAAGACAGCTAGTCTCCCACACCATGTGAGACTATTAATGTATTGATTGAAAGTGTCCAATTSAAGATCATATTGATCACCAAACACGTCACTCACCCAACAGAGCACAATTACTATTATGGGCCCCGTGATCAATAGACCTCCATATTTCCAATCATGTCACCCACCAAAAGACTCGTCAAAGATTGGTAAAAGATCCTTTCCTTTAGTATGATTTATGACAGCCTTCATTTAGCCTCATCCTACTCCTTTCTTTCCCCCCAAAAAATTACTCCTACTATATATGATGACAAGTTAAGAATAGCCAAACATGGCTTTAGGGCATCAACTGTATTCATAACCACTCGATGATCACCAACAAACTACATGCCAATTTCTTTTTGTGTTATTATCGCCCGAAAACTATAGCCCTTGATTGCGGACAGAATTCCGAAATTGAGCTAGACTGGGCCACAATGTTGCAGCAATCCCACGGCTCGATTCGGCCTCGCCWATTGGTTTAGGAGACTAGTGGGTTAATGTCACTTTAATTAGTGTCCGTTCAAGTAACTATTAAGATTGGATAAATGGTGAAAACCAGTGCACAATAGCAATTTATATGCGGTTGAAACAATAGGAAATGTGGTGGTCCTTGGCATTTTAATTATTTAAGCTCAGCACACAACATTAGAAGAGAGAGATATACAATTTGAAACAACAGGCATCTGTTTATAAGGTATCACATGCTATACTTCCATATCAACATTCAAAACATCCACATATTAGAATGAAACATTCCGGAATAGTTCTATACTTCATCCTCATCATTAGTTTCTGTTTCATTATCACACATACAGTATTAGTCTTACGCTCGTCTTCGAATTTTTATTCATCTCCTACCCATAATTTACATGGAATATTATCAAGGAGAGCTTTAAGCAAACATCCCATTCAGCATGAAAGAGGAGCAACCAAGGTGAGTTCATGAATATTTTGTGACATATCAAGTTATGTGCATCATAAAAATAAAAAATGTTTAAGATTTGGCATCACAATGAAATGCAGGTTTTAAATGCAACAAAACACTTACCGAACCAAGCAGCACATAAGAGGGAAGAACATATAAAGGGTAGCAGTGACGGTAATGATGGCGAAGAAGAGGTAATCTACCACATAGATTATCATGGTGTGACAACTCATCCTGGTCCAAATCCAAAACATGGGAAACCATAGAACAGTCATTAATCAGGTTTATTCGACTACGTTGAATACATGTAGCATGATATAGTTAATCAGTGAGTTGTAGTTATTCATTTGCCAATCGAACGATATTATTCTATTCTTTATGTAAATTGAGAACTCGTTACAAACCTTGTATTATGAAAGCTTCCGTGATGTTTTTGGTCTGGTATCTTCACCACCTTATGCTGTAGTTTCTGTCTAAAACCTCACCTACACAAAAATGTTAAAAATAAAATAAAATAAAAAATAGTAAGAGATGAATTGCATCCTACAACTAATGGTAAAACGATGGCCTCTCACATTAACCTACCCATATGCTTCACGCATGGATATACAGAGAGGAATATGTGACAGAGCGTAAAATAACACGGGTGTCTGATGGAAAGTGTCTGGTACTAGACAATAGCATCCTTCATTCCTTCTACAAAGTAAGATGCCTCAAAATGGAGTGTAAAGTAGATCTGCTTCTTAACTGGTGATTTGCCTTAAAACAGCAAGTTAGCACCATTGCCAGATGTGTGGGGGTAGCACAACCTCAATAAGCTGTTTGCTTCACAAGGCCACAACAATCATCACATGATCACAGCTTGCAGACAAAAGTACTAAGAAAAGAGACGAATCATCAGGTGATTAATAGGCAGTGGTAAAAAAAAAAAATTAAAAAAAAAAAACCAAATGAAGAAACTTTTTTGTTATCTGATATAAATGAATAGATGAGGATTAATGATGCAAGGAAAGCAATCCATTTATATAGCTCATTCTAGCTTCCTTGTACATAGCATGCAAACTTTTGAAACTGTCTTTTGCATCATCAAATAGTACTTCGTTACAAAATTTGGATTTAACAAGAGAAAATGCTGCTTCAGCATCATTCTTATGTTGGTAAATATATGGCAAACTGTTGCGTATTCCATCCAAAGTAATATCCCAGATATCACAGTTATGCACTTCTTTTTCATGGAGATGTTCTAGCCATCTCAGCCAATGAAGAGGATCATCACCTTTCTGAATAGCCACTTCCAAAAACTCCAGAGAATCTGTGAGGCTGGATAGCTCATTGATCTTAGCAAGAAGTAGATTGAATGTGGCTCTTTGGTTCATGTCTAGCCAGTTTTGGGTATCTGAAGGCAAAGAACTAGAAGCAACCAAGCAAGCTTTCCGAAAGATGGGTTCAGTACTGCTAATAAGCTTGACTGCGACATGCAAAATATTCACAGAAATAGCTAGCATCCCAGAAATGTCATGGCATAGAGTATCAACACTGTTATTGTGGCTCCAATGATGAAGTGCAACATGTGCAAATCCTTCCCATCTGTTCCCATCAAACTTCAGTCAATAATAGAGGCAATAAACATGGCCAAACCTTATAACATGAATTAAGTTGGAAATTTGAAGCCTTGGTGGAGTTCTGAGAATTGTGATTTGTGAAAGCCAAGGATTTCATACTCAGTACAAGAACACGAAGTATCTAGAATGCAGATCAGTAATGACACGTTTGCTTAGGTGAATGTATCCACAAAAAATGGTAGTGCCAGCTCAATCAAAAGAAACAGCTAAAAAAAATCATAAATGGTACGAAAACAGGTGACGTGAAATGGCAGAATACCTCAGTTATTTTACGTACCACGAAAATAATTCAACCCAAATTTTAAACACGCAATCACACATTGCACTATAGCTAACATTATTTGCCAAATTATTATGTACATGTGTACTACAAATTGCAATAGCTAACATTTTTTAAAATCATGGAAAAGAGGATTTCAAAATAAGTTGGGAGGTAAGAAAACTTAAACTTAAGGTGACAAAGAAACAAAATACCCAAAAGATGGAACTTATGATGTTAGAGGAATGGAAAGGAATTTATCACACAGTAAGAAGTAAGAACCTGATGGTGAATTGGTGATCACATGATATACCCAGATTAGGTTAATAAACTCCATATACAGTGGCCCTTTTAGCAAAATGTTTATAAAGAAGTCCAGCTAATCACAAACTCTAGGTTTGATATGCTAACTTGCTACAAAATTAGCATTCTCTCAATCAAATATTATTACTTCATCAATCTCAGATTAGCAACATTTGCCTTTTGTTTCTATTTCAAGAGTTGCATTGAGCAGATTGATAATTGTTTCTTGTAGCACGTGGGGTTGGAAAAATAGTATAGAAGAGTTGTAGGGCTGTGTAACCCAAATAGGAAATGTAACAACCTTTTAGAAAACCTAAAAAGGAAAATATAACATTTTTAAAGAACAGAGGGAACTCTTTTTTCTTCAGTGCCACCAAGGCACCAACTACTCTATTATCAGTCTTATATATATATATATATATATATATATATATATATATATATATATATATATTTACTCTGGAAAGGCCACTTTTGGAGTACACTGTCAAAATGCTAAAAAGGAAAATTTCTACATATATATATACTCCTATAGTCCTTTGTTCAATCCCATAATCATTGTTCTAAATCAATGTAKCAATAACTTTCATGGAACCTATCACATGAAAAACAAAGTGACACATTAGACAAATGCACTAAAAAAACAAAGTTAAAGGATACATTCTCTATAGATAAATGTGGAAACARAAATACAAAAACTTCTTTTAGGTTACCTTGGATTAATCAAGCAAATTTTTTCTACATGTCACAGTGMTAAGTTCATTCTTGTCACTTTAAGGGGTAGATGAGTATCCTTAGAACCTGGCAGCAGAGAAAAAAATCCATGATAGGTAATACTACTGCTGTTAATTTGTATTTTTAAAGTCCTGTAGCAACTCCTATTAAGCAAGAAACGATTGGGTTATTTATTGCTCCATCACTCATGTTGTAGACATCAAATTCTGGAAAAATCTGGCAAGTATGCCACAAAACATCCACCAAAACCGAAGAATTAGATCCTGAGCAAGGTAAAYTTATAGATTTTAGGTCTGCAGCAACATGTGAAAAGAGTTGCTATATATTGAATATCAGGGAATGAGGGAAAAACTGGAAAACAAACATTAAAAAATTGTGTAGAGAAGGAGAAAAAACCAGAAGAAAGTGAACATGCATGAAGATGAAAAAGATTGATGAAGTATGCAATGGAAATAACTGAATAACAGAGAAAATTAAAGAGAAACTTCAAGCATTTAAGAAGCTTGAATAATAGAATCTCCAGTATGCACGACCCGAAACACTCAACAATTTTATGCCTGATCTTCTCTCCCCCCTGTTCTTTTATATTTAGGRGAAATCCAATTTTCCTTTGTCTTTGAACTTCCTTTCTCCCTTCAAAGTCACTAGTATGACAGAATCTGAAAACTTCCCTCCATGCCAGTGTATAGCAAAATCAAGCTTCTTTACTCAACACACAGCTCATTGAATTTTATTTGAATTTATTTTTTCCATGAAATTTGCCACTAGCTCATTGAATAGTTTTTTCATGAATTATTCTAGTTACATTTAATCCAACAAAAGAAGCAAATCTCCTAGTGGAGGGCTAATTCCTCATAAAGAGCTTTAGCCTTGCCTTACAATAAAATAGTACTCAAACAATAAATAACTTCAATTGGAGTCTAATTGATGGTATTAGGTATTAACCCATGCCAGCTATAAGATACTAGTAACTTTTCAAAGGGATGAACAGGGGATTGAGGTACCAGCTACCCAAAAATTTAAGGAGCAAAAGAGTTTGGGCCACCAATAAGCTCATGTGAGGTTCCATTCCTAAATCAATTTTTGATGTGACAACTAACTACTAAAGCTCATAAGCTCAAGAGTTTGACACTCACCATCAACAAATGCTTCAACGTATGTGTAGCACTTACCTGTTATGCACTTCACCACTTATCAATTATCATTAAGTGAGATTGATAAGTGATGTGTCCTTAATAAAATTTCGCATGTTATCGTCTCAAAACAGAAGTCTTCAATGTTGTTGAGCTTATTAAGTTATTAGAGGATGGCTATTTTCTCTTCTCTTGTAGTTTATTGGAAAACTCCTAACTTTTCTATAATTCCTCCGACATGTGAGCATCCGTTAAAAAAGAACTGAAAACCTCAATGGGGTAAAAGAAATCGTCTGGTAAAGGTCTTCTTAGCACTCATGAAAAGAAACACCTAAGTAATGGTAAGGCTTATAACCGGTAGAAGGCTCAAAACTCTCACGGGTTCAAAATGTACCACTCACAACCAAATGCTAGCACAAAGAGTCAAACAAAACCACAATCAATCGCAACGAAGACCCTACCGAACTAGAGAGGTCGAAGGGGTTGGTTTAACAACCCGATCTAAGTGTCCGAAACATGCATATCAAAGTCCCACGAAAGATTGAGAGTCAAATCAAAACTCCCCCAAAGATCGTCATAGGGATGACACAAGACACACCAAAACTCAAAACTAGACTAGAAAGCTTGAATTGAAATTAGTAAAAATTGTACAAAACTACCTAAATTACAGCGTTTTTTGCGAAAAACTACATATTTTATAATTTTTGCACAAAAATACCTAAARTAGAGAAAAGTTTGTTGACCATACCTGATTTGGTATTCAGYGTTGATTGTGGTTTAGGGTGACTTAAAGTCACGTGCCATGAGCGTGAGGTGGTTTTTTTGGCGTGATTTCTTCTTATTCCCCTCTCTTTACATTAATTTKCTCCAACTCACCCCTTTCAAGATTAATTTCCTCCCTTTCAAGATTAATTGATTTAGGGGTAAGTAAGTGAAATAAGAGGGAAAATGAGGAAAAAACAAGCAAAATTGGCCAAAAACCACCTCACGTGCAGACCACGTCACTTAGGTCAGCTAAAAACMACAGTCAACGCATGAATGCCAAATCAGGTATGGGTCAACAAACTTTTCTCTACTTTAGGTAGTTTTGTGCAAAAATTGTAAAATAGGTAGTTTCTCGCAAAAAAACGTTGTAACTTAGGTAGTTTTGGACAATTTATCCTTGAAATTATTATTGAATTGTGGGTTTCAGCTTGAACTTGTGCTAGAAGAGTGATTTTGAGCCTGACATTTGCACCCTTGTGTTTTGTGAATTGTTTTCAAATTGTGAATTCARGTTTGATTTGGCATTGTTGTATTGAATTGTGATTGAGATTGTGTTGGGTTTTCTTGTGAACTAAATTAAGCTCCTGAACTTGCTTGAAGTGTTTTTGCTTATTGAATTATTGCAAGTGCTTGGTTTAGTTGATTGTAAAATTTGTAATTAAGATCCTGGGGCACTTGGAGTTAGGCCCCTTGATCTATTGCTCGTTAGGAAGAGGGTGTTTAGATTGATCTTAGGGTTTTTCTTTTTAGGCTTCTTTTGCTAGTTTTTACTTGTTTCGGTTGATAGTYATTGTTTTGGTTCTCTATTTGTGGTTGAGTGTTTGTGCTCTTAGTTTGACCGTAGGTTCTTTCCACGTGCTTGCTTGATTCTCATGCTTATTTGATTGTTTCGATGACCCCTAAGAACAAAAGCCCAAAAGGAGGAAGGGGGTGGCGTCCAGTAGTAACCCACCTCCCGAGGAGGATTAGGACATGCCCCCGCGCCTTGAGATTCTTGAGAGGAAACGAATAATTTTGGTGAACTTGTAAACTCGTGTGTGTGCMGACCAAATACTACCACTGATGGCCCACGCAAGCTCTCGGAGTTRATGACRAGTTCCGAGAACTACCAACTTTGGTATGCTCGGTTTGGTCGACTTGCCACACGAGCTCACCTATCCACGTCTAGTGACTAAGACTATAACCACTTGGACATACGACCGTACCTCCCCTYTGGATGCCTTTCCAAAGTACGACATCTCCTTCTAGATGTTCGGAAAAAGACATACCATCACACTCCTGCGTGAACGAGAGATCCTTGGTTGTGATCCAACYAACTCGATCTTGGAGCCGAAGGCAGTAACCACTGATTTTTATGTCCAACAATTTTGGTACCGCATCACTAACAAGAGCAATTACGAGCAATGTAATGTGCTTGTGTCGATGATCGACCACACTGCACTTTGCTTATTCCATCGAGTACTTCTTCGCTAAGTGTGAAAGAGCTACGTTTGGTTTACTTGGCTTGCCATCCTTGCGCTGACAGTCCCGAGTTAAAGTCGGTTACATGTTAATGGAAAGGATTAGCAAGCTAAGGCACGACCTAGCCTTCACTGATGCGATCACACTCGGCGGTTACCTTGCTGTAATTGCCCGCGCCCTTTGTCATGAGCGCTACTTTAGACATTGCGAGCACAATGGCTCGCAAATTGCCATGGACTTGCCTTAGTTTATACAGTTTGAGTGGCTTCAAGCCACTAACCGTCAAGGTCGTTTTAGTTGGCAAGTTTAGAGAAGGCGCCGCTGCTACCTCCCTAACCCACTCGCGACGACCTTCACGAGGAACCCAACTTACTTGAGGGTCAATCAACCATGACATCCCTTAAAGGGCAGACATTTCAGGTCAACCTTTGACTTCTTCCACCCRCACTCGCAGGTTTCTCTCATTTCACCACAGGACTTTGAATACTTTGAATACTGCTTTTCAGCAGGTATCCATGCAGCGCGGATCGACCTCTCTAGTTCATAATCAAAAAGGCCATAATGTGAAATCACCCAACTCACCCTAGGTTCCAAGACCATGTCATGTTTAAAATTAGACTAAAAAAAAGTATGTGCTTCCCATTATAAAGGAGAAGAGTTTGTGAACCAATRACATTGGAAAGAATAGCTACTTAAGCTTATAAAATAATAATTTCCCACATATTCTTTGACGTTGGACAATATGGGACAGTTGAGGTTCAACAAACACACAATTTTTAAATTAACTACCACCTATATGCATTACTAATAAGGGTGTCAATGCCATATCCTTGAGCCCACAAGATGGGGTGATCGTTTAACACTTTAGCATAAAAAAGGTTAATTGCATTCTAAACAAATCGTGGCCTTGTTTTATTTCCAAAATCTTCAACAGAAGCGTCACAAAGACCATGCTTTTTCACCAAATTACTACAGCAACACCATGCACTTACAGAAAATAAAGTCACATAATATCATAAGCAGAAATCAGAAGAGCTACTGCACAAGTGCACATCACGATCTAAAATTGCAGGAGGGTCAGTGACTTACTCAAAAGGGGGCTCGACCTCGATTGCAAGAGTGAGATGTASAGAGGAATCATGACCCTTGCTAGCCTCATCATCTGTAACTGTGCATGCCTCATGAGCAACACCTCTAGGAAGATATAGGACATCACCTTGTCTAAGCAAAATCTTTCTTCTTTCTACCAGTAGTTCTTGAGGAATCTCATGACATTCATATAAACGAGGCAACTTCACAATAGGTTGTGGAAAGATTGTCCACTGTTTAACACCATAAAGTTGGCATACAAAGACACAATGATCATCATAGTGGCATGATAAACCTTGAGAATTAGGAGGTGTGACATAGAGATTAGCACCTACTGATGGTTGTCCAAAAAAGGAAGCAATTTCTCGGGTAACTGCAGTGACATTATTAATGCGAAACTCCATACCACGCAAAGCAATAGTATAACCCTCTTCATGTGCGGTCTCACATTTTAAGATGTCATCAGCACATATAAACCTCGGAGCGTGACTGCCATCGCTTGAATTGTCCTGAAAGTAATGCTCTTCACATTTTGAATGTAAATTAGTTCGTACAGCACGTATATCCTGCTGGTATATCATTGGGGAACCTAGTGTGCCCCTAATATCATTAAGAATACTAAAGCTGTCTATTTCATTTAAAGCTACAGGTGGGCAGGAAACCATTCCTCTGAGAATAGAAGAAAGAGAGCTAGGAAGTGTCTCTTCACATGTTAGGGATTGCAAAATTGGGCTAAAGATGACATGTGGWGCTTCCATATCTTTTTCTTTATTCCTAATTAGAAAAGGTGATGACTCCCAGTGCTCCAAGATGAAGCTTGTAAAACTTGATGACCATGGCCCAAATATATGTCTCATAACAACCTCCGAAGGTATGGAAACACTAAGAACAGGAGCATCCATTGACAACCTGAAAACAGTTTCTGCCAACTTCTTAACTGTCAGGTTGCTCATGTACCTGTGTTTTACTTCAAAGAAGTTCAGAAATCTGGAGGCTAACAACTGCTCATGTGCTTTAGACCATATATCTTTCAAGTAAGGAATACTTGCTGCTTTTAGCCGCCTTGGAACATTTCTAAGTTGTTCAGAGTTACAAAAGTTGGTAAGAGTAGCTGCAGCATTGAGAAGTAGCAACGGAACTTCATCTTGTTTATGTTCTACTCCAAGAAAAATATTGCCCTCATTATCCATCATATTGATTGACATAGGTGACGCCGTATTTTTTTGAACCTGAAGGAACCCAAGCCTAATAGATATTACACAATGTCATAAAAGTCATCACATAAAAAGTAAAAGAAACATATAGCTTGCAAAAGAACAAAAGTGGCAGCAGAGTCAAGAGGAATACTGTTAGCCATGCTATTCTTTTTGGTCAAAATGATYAGCATGTTGAGCACCTTGCTAGTATAATAGCTCACAGAGTTGTTTGTAGAGGTTAATTGTTTGTTCTTTTTTGTTGTTTGGTGTTAGCAGGGAAGTTGTGGAGGGTTGGGCGGACTCATGTTGGAGCACACTGTGGCATGTGCTACACCTCATTTTTGGGAAAAAAAATAATTATTCTTAAAAAACTGCGAGACAGAAAATGGTTAAATATAAATATACATAGTCTTTCAATACAAGTTGCTTTTGTCACAGTGGTTACAKTTTATACAACAAAATGTGGTGTAGTGCGGAGGATGTGAGATCAAACCCTCTAACTACACTAAACTTTTTTTTGTGAAGTACTTTTTTTCCCTGGACWTTATACTGAAGTTCATTTATTTCAGATCTATAGTACGTTTTCTAACTAGTCTTTTTTATGTTTCCTTTTCTTGGGTAAAATATGATTATTTAACTACAACATCATATATTCATATCATATTTATTTATTTTTAAAATCCGTCTTTTGTATTAATATTCTACTGTATGTAAAAATATATGTTTGAATATATACCTTCGTATGTTTACAAGTAATGTTAAAAGTAATATCTCACTAAGAGCATCCACGTTCATGGAGCACCCCATTTATCTCTCTCCTTACCTTATTAGTCTACATCACTTTCCACTAACTCCATTTGTGAACCTTCTCATCTTATAATTTTATACTCACATTCATGGGGCTCCCCATYTGCTTTCTCTCTCCTATGTTTCATACCCCTCCACATTTTGTTCCTCCAACTTACCATTATTTTTAATGGGAATGGGACCCACATCTATTTATTAAAAAACGAAAAAGAAAAGGGCCCCACATAAATGAGATGGGAAGGTTCCCTTTAGATTAACCTCCACTCAATTTTTTATGAGATAAGAAGCAATCCATATCCATGGGAAGGTCCACAAATGTCAAATTTGTGAAATGTGGAGCTTCCCTCCACATGAATGTGGATGCTCTAAGGTGATAACTTTAATGTCACTTGTAAAAAAATAATAAAAAAAAAACTTTAGATTAAAAAAAGGGATTGATATTATTTTAACTAGCTTTTTTGCCCGTGCATAATGCATGGGCTTTGATTAATATTGTCTTGTATGTATTACGGATTTTTGAACATTTGGAAATTGTTAAAACAATCTTAAAAAAAAACTTTTAATATATGTATATAAGAATAAATATTCATGTCGGGTATTATTTATCATCCGGTTGAAAAGCATTTTATTTAATAGTCAAGCATTATAAGTATGGAGTACTTTTATTTAATTTAATTATTATAGATATAAAAACACAAAATGTGCATTGACATGAAAAATAAAAAAATGTTCAAAATTTCGTGGGAACGAAGGGTGATATAATTTTTTTTTTTATACTGTATAAAAAAATTGGTTAAATTTATAATTAATCTTATTCATTAATCTAAGAATAATAATACAGTACAATTCTTACACGAATCATAAATATTTAACACATTAATATTAAGTTGTCACTTTTAGAAGAAGAGAAAATAGAGAAAATATAAGTTAAAAAAAATTAAAATCAAGATAAAAAGAGAGGAAAACGGGTGTATAAGAGAAGAGACAATAACAATAGATATTTTAAAAATTGAAAAGCTTTATTATAATAAAGAAAGAGGTGATGAAGAAAAAGAAGAAAATGAGTGAAAAAACATTATATTGTTTAATTCGAAAAGTTTTACAATATTCGCTACAAAAAAAACTGCTTTTAACGATGGACACAGAATCCGTCCCTAAATAGCTAAATTCCGACGCTAAATTGATTTAGCGACAAATTTAGGGACGGATTCTGTCCGTCCCTAAAACCTTCGTCGCTAAACCAATTTAGCAACGGAAACTCAAAATCCGTCCCTAAATTAGGGACGGAAATTTAGGGACGAAATTCAAAATCGTCCCTAATTTAGGGACGAAAATTGAAAATCCATCCCTAAATTTAGGGACGGGAATTCAAAACAGTCCCTAAATTTAGGGACGGAAATTAAAATTCGTCCCTAATTAAAATGAACAAAAAAAATTGTGGTGATTACTCTTAATCACCTCTATTAATCACCTATTACACCTATTAATCACCATTTAATCACGACACTCGAGCACAAACTAAAACCCCAACCAACTAMTCCAAATACAAATTTGTATTCTTATTCTATAAAATTTGTTAATGTGTATTATGTATTGGAACAATTAGCGATGGTTTTTATAATCCGTCCCTAATTTAGGGACGGATTATGGAATCTGTCGCTAAGTTTAGGGACGGAGGGACGAAATATCAAAATCCGTCCCTAAATTTATGAGAGCAAAACGTAWTCTAAAATTTWGGGCCGGAATGTAAAATTCATCCCTATTTTGATATATTATGTACCTCCATCAAGTACCCGTAGAGAAAGTTACGGTAAAAAAACCATAACTTTCATTAAACACCTTAGCCCACGAAAACATACTTCGCACGTGTTGCTACGGTAAAATCCATCCCTAATTTGATATATTAT